>CM051260.1:68490067-68557067 GCA_027921565.1 Artemia sinica | reverse complement strand
CCGCAGATTATGTAAATCAATTTCTCAGGTTAGGTTAGCCTAAAGATCAAAGAAGCCATGTTTGTTTCTTAATTCCCCTTTCGTGAACCAATAATTCCCCCGCCGATTATGTAAATCAATTTCTCAGGTTAGGTTAGCCTAAAGATCAAAGAAGCCATGTTTGTTTCTTAATTCCCCTTTCGTGAATCAATAATTCTCCCGCCAATTATGTAAATCACCCATTGTCATTACACCTGGACAAACAACAACAAATAAATCGACCTTGAAACATCCATAAAAGTGAGAAAAATCCTGTTTTTCCATTCTCACTGACAATGAACCATGAAACATCCATCAAAGTGAGAAAAATCCTGTTTTTCCATTCTCACTGACAACGAACCATAAAACATCCATCAAAGTGAGAAAATTCCTGTTTTTCCATTCTCACTGACAACGAACCATAAAACAGACATAAATTACTGTTGACATCCATGAAAAACATCAAATAAATTGACCAACACCCATAATCGTCCATGAAACATCCATAAAAGTGAGAAAAATTCTGTTTTTTCATTCTCAGTGAGAAAACCATAAACCACGTGGTTCGTTCCGGAATCAATAAGGCCCTTCTACTTATAATAACTACGTCTTTGAGGATGACTTAATCCCCCACAGTACCCAGGGGAAGGTCTACAAGTTATGAACTTTGCCCAATGTTTACATATAGTATTGGTTATTGGGAAGTATACAGACGTTTTCAGGGGGAATTTTTTCTAGTAGAAGGTGCGGGGGGGGGGGGTCGGGGGTCACGTGGGAGGGTCTTTCCACGGAGGAAGTTTTCATGGGAGAAGAGAAATTGCTATGAAGGTGGTGCCGGATTTCCCAGCATTATTTTAAAAAACGATCAGAAATTAAATAAAAAAAACAAGTTTTTCAACTGAAAGTAAGGAGCAACATCAAAGCTTAAAACGAACAGAAGTTATTACGTATATGATTGGGCTCGCCTCCAAGTCAATACCTCACTCTTTACGCTGAAGTTTTCTATATTACTTTCATAAGAGCTATTTATTCTAATTAACGGCCTTTGTGATTAAGGGGTCACTCTTAGAGAATTGGATCAAAATTTGAACTTTAGCGTAAAGAGCGAGGTATTGAATAGGGGGCAAACCCCTTAATATATGTAATAAGAATATGAGAATATAGAAGCTCGTTACGTAAGTTAATTCTCAAGTTACGTATATTTATTACCAATAAAAATGTTCGTAAATAAAATTAAAAGTTCTAGTGCCCCTTTTAAGTAACCAAAGAAATTGGAGGGCAACTAGGTCCCCTCCTCCACCCCTTTTTTCCAAAAATCGTCAGATCAAAATTTCAAGAAAGCCATTCAGCCAAAAATAGTAAAATTTATACGCAAATTTCGTTTTAATTATTCATGTACGGTGAGCCAAAATCAAAACCTGCATTAATTCCAAAACGGTCAGAAATTAAATAAAATTCCCGAGGAGTATGATTTTTCCTTAGTTTAAAAAGAATGTACATGATTTGGGAACATGTTAGCCTATTCATTTTACAAGAACTTATTCAACTACTCTTTAGGTTTGATCAACAGCTCATTTGGATTTGTGGATTATGTGTTCTACTGAAATTTGTGATATGTATTCCACGGTGAAAGAGCGAAATCTGGCTACTGTCGACATCCACCGGTGAATGGCTGAATTTACTTTTTCTCTGCTTGGATTCAATCAGCTTTGCCATTCAGCTTTGTCAGTCTTATATTATGCAAGGGTTGATGGTATGAGTTAAACTTAGGTTAAATTAGGTTATAAATCTCAGAAATGGGTTAAAAACCTAACCTAACCTGCCACCATCAAACCTTGCATAAAACTGAAATAGCGGACTGGCAAATCCAAGGAGAAAAAAAAAGTAATTGCGGACATTCACCGACGATTGTCGACATTCTTCAATTTCGGTCTTTCACAGTAACATACGTAGAAGCTGACAAGACAAAAGAAATACCTTTAAAATTCATATGGTTAAGAAGATGAATCATCCTGTTACCACAGCGAGCAACTCCTATTTTTAGTCGTCTCATAGAATGCTCTTGATGAAATTTAACAGATTCCAGAAGAACAACTATGTCCTTTGTCTTTTCAACAACTTGGTTTACCTCCAACGCAATTGTCTCAAATTCACTGGCAAGCCTAAGGAAAAACAAATAATGCCATAAAAAAAATTCCATGAAGTTCCGAGAGTCTTTAAAAAATCCGTCATATGTTTAAGAAAATCTTTAAAAAGTAGAGATAAAAAAAACTAATATTTATTTGATTTTTATGTAAAAGTAAGTAAAACAAAAACATTAGTTTGGGGGAGCTTTCTAAGGAGGAGGGGGTACGTTGGTCCTACTTTATTCACCAGTAGGTTTTCCTTCGCTGGGGAAGGCGAAGGTTTTCCTTCGCTGGGGGGAAAGGAATTCCTTCGCTGGTGAAAATTTGTGGTAACAGTTTTCATGGCCACACTTTTCACCAGTAGATAGTCATTTTCCTATCATTCCTAACTAATCACACAAAAAGTATTACCCCTTTTTTAGTTTATTAATCTAATAAATGTTTCACTCCAGGGTAAAAATGGTTTAGTCACAGGAAATGTTCTCTGATTATTCAAAATTGAATATAATCTACCTGAGGGTGATGGCTGAGTATCGTAATAAAACACACTGATAGAAAACAGAACTGAAAAATAACTAAATAGTAAAACTATAAAACACTAAATAGCAACTCTATACAACACTGTATACTGCACACTGTAGCTCTATATAACACTGTAGAATTTTTAAGTAGACTAAGAAGCCAAAAGAGAAACTTACTTTACTGGTGATAAAACTAAACTGTACTTCATACCATGTTTCCTTGCTTGAGTTCAAGGAAAACAGACAAAACCAATGCTAGTGAATTCTTATGTAGTATATCAAAACGGATTCCCGACCTTGTAATTATGAGATCAAACAGAAACTCAAACATACTTTATGAGCCTATAAAGCTCCTTCTCTTCATCTCACTCACTTATTTTTCTTCTTTATGCTCTTTATCTAAGTTTTGTTTCTTTTTAACACTATCTTATTTTTGAGCTAACTTTCGTTTTTTGCCACTGTTTTCCATTGTAGTTTTTTTTATTATTATTCACTAAGTTATATTTACTGTCTTTATTTAAACTGGTTTCAGATGCAAATAAAGTCCAAACTATTAAATCAATCCATACCGTAATAAGACAAATTGGTAATTACAGGGGTATGGCTTTCACCCCCTCCCCCCAGGAATATCAAAAGTGTGTAAAAAGTGCAAAATATTGTAATGTAGAAAAACAAATTCAAATTTCCCGAACAAAAAAAGTATGTTTCATGTTTCTCCCATCCCACCTACCCCCCCCCCCGGAAAGTTATGTACGTGCCCATGTCACGAAATAATTATGGACTTCAATTTACTGCTTTCCCAATTGGAATTGAGATCCATTTGGAGAGTCTTATCTTGAGAAGTGAAAAGAATCCCTATGACTTAGGTGACACGTCAATTTTGCCAATGGAAGGACCCAAATTTCGGTCAAGCAGCAATAATACCAACAGATGAAATCCAAGATGAGGGACTTTTTCTTAATTTTAAAAAGAAGTTGAGTTGTGAGAACGAAGCTGTTTGGTATAAATCCTTGGCCTTAGTTGTGCCCAGGGAAGTAAATTTCATCCTTCTTCCTTTCCATGATTTTCCCCCGTTCATCCCTCTAATGTGGATTTCTTCTCCATTGCTTTATATATATATATATATATATATATATATATATATATATATATATATATATATATATATATATATATATATATATATATATATATATATATATTATATATATATATATATATTGCATTTTCAGGTAACTCTTACCATAGCTGTTTGTGTCACACAATATTTCTTCCTAGAGATCTATTGGGTTACGACTGATCTAATAATTAAAAGATGTGAATAGGGCTTTCTTTAACATCTCCATTGGGGTCTAAAAAGTACATTTGGCTATATGAATATGGATCAAAATGACCTTCAGGGGTCTGTGATGGGTGCACTGGCAAGCTCAGGAAATAAATAGGGGGGGGGGGGGGGCTGACCGGAGGTCCCTGGGCGAACCGACGGAAACCTTCAAAAATTTCTTAGGAAAAACGGTATTTTAAGGCATTACTTTAAGTTTATTTTAGCTCTTTAGATGCCTGTTTTGAGTAGGTACTAAGGAATGAATGATAAAACCAAGCAGATTAAATAAGATTTAAAAACAGAATATACTTTTTTTTTTCTTGAGGGGGAGGACTACACCCCCCTTTAGCCCACTATTTTTTGTTCGATCATCGCTTACGTTGAATGGAAGACGGGTGATAGACTTATCTATCAACAAGTGAAATGATATCATTTTTATACAATCCTTAAAAGGACTTATGCCAGAATTTGCCTCTCACTCACTCGGACTATTTGTCTTGGCTATTTCTACAATTAGCCATGGCTTGATTCCCACAACTACTGGATTTTAATCAAAAATCATCTAAAGCAAAACATGGATTCCAGCTTTGTATTTCTTTGTGGAGCTCTCTAGAGATCGAGTGATGTCCTAGAACAAGCCAAACAAATTCATTTGGAAATTGTTGATGCAGGAATGCAGTTCGACTAAGCAGGCAGCAGCCCCCAAGTAAATCATATTTGTTGACTATTTTTCCTGTGGGATAATGGAGGGCTCCACAGTGAATACATACAGAGTTTAAGGATCCCAATGACTTGTAAATAACACATGCGTAGTTTATGGCGTCTTTGCAGGTTTTACTGGGTTTTATGCCATAATTTGTTGGCATTGAAGATTTTGACGGTGCTGTTCTTCTAACATAATATTCTTTTCACTACTTGTGCACATAATGATACACACTCGAGAAGTGAAGTTAGGTCAATCCTAATGAAATATACCAAAATATATTGAAAAATATAATCCTTTAGAAAGAAATTTGGGCTATATTTTTGCATATCGGGTCTGCATGCAAAATGTGTTAGCTACAATTATTATGCATATTATGAATTAAAAAATGTTTTCTAACTTCACGCTGTCCAAATACTATACCCCCACCCCTAATGTGCAAATATATGGCCAAACTATGCAAGTCCAATGTATTCTATCACCCGTCACTTGTTTTCCACTGAGCGTAAGGTAACTGTCTCTTAATACAGACAGATAAAACCGGTTTGTTCTCGAGTATGTACCAATATGTACATAAGTACCATTTTTTTCTTCTGCACTTTCATTTTTGACTCGTTCTGATTCTAACTGTCCTTTAACAGCACAGTTCTTTGTTCTTCACTGTCATTTTTGATACTCTTGATACTTGCTTTAGCGTGTCTGATAACTCTACAATTCTTTGTTCTTCACTTTCATCTTTGGCAAGTTCTGAATCCTGCTGTTGCTTGTAATTTTAGCTACTGATTATCTTCTAACTGCATACTTCTTTGTTCTCATGGTCGTATATCTTCTAACCACACATTTCTCTGTTCTTCGTTTTCATTTTGATTCGTTCTGATCCTCGTTGTCGCATGTCTTTTAATACCATATATTTTCTTTATTCACTTTTGTTTTTGAGTTGTTGTGATTTTCGCTGCCACTTATCTTTTAATTGCATACTTCTATATTCTTCAATTTCATTTTTACTTATTCTAGTTGTCGGTTTGGCTAATATTTTAACTACATACCTCTGTGATCTTTATTTTCGTTTATCATTGCTTCAGACATTTTTTCAATGCCTTTTGCCTTAGCTGCTTGGATTGGTCTTGTCACTTTTGATGGTCTAGGTTGTTCATTATCACAGTTCATACATTTACATTCCTCAGGAATGTAAATTCTCAGAAAAAAAATTTGGCAAATTCGACGTAGTTTTTCGTAAAAGTTCGGACACTGACAATCTGTTGACTCCCAGTTTGTAGATCAAATTTTATTTCAAACCCGGATAATACTTCTTAGTTTTATACTTATATTTTGATATGTGCTAATATCCTATGACATACAAAAGACATCAAATCGGATAGATTTTCGTCATGGTGTCTAAAGAAAAAAAATTAATTTAATATTTGTGTTTTACATAAGAAAATCAAGTTATAAAAGTGATATATTTTAAATCGCAAGAAAATATGGATTCTATGGAAGTGTGTAAAGGGATAAATATAGCAAAATAAGATAATTTGTTTTCCTAAAGAGATGGTCTTGAGGGCAAGTAATATTTTAAAGCATTAATCTTGAGTAATTTTTATCAGTAACCACGTTAATGCATAGCTTAGAATTTTGGCTATTCAGCGATATATACATTTCTTTTCAGTTCCTATTTGGTAACAAAATGTTGGGGTTATATTATCTTATAATTTTACTCGGCTAATCAATTGTTTAATATTACCCAGTTTGCTGCCAATTAATGGCAGCGTTTGTCTTTTGCTACAGCAATCAGGAAAGGTACACTTTCAAGAGCTCCACGATTGTATATTTTTTTTCGCTCGTTTTCTGCTGATTTCTTACACACGCTCCTTATTTTCAAACTTGGTACCCGCTAAGCGCTAAAACTGCATAACGGCATTTGGAGGTCACTGAAGTTGAGCTCCCGGGGTTCCCTAATTCTTTAAGACGTATATAGTTGCCTAAGTTTCTACTTAACCAATTTAAAAAATCAGATTTCATTTTCTGTGCTTCGTATTCTAAGGACATCTGGATAGGTGGATGGATGTATTCAGCAAACAAAAATTTAAAAATTAATTAAGATTTAAAAGTAAATACATTATAACATACTCCTTACACGGCTCTATGGCCGGAACAATCGTCAACCACTGATTACCCACCGAAAACCTAGTCGGAGCAAAGTACCTGACACAATAAAGAGCACGAACGTAAATTTCATACTTGGCCCGGAAATTCAATCATTTTCAAACAAACCCAGCTCAAATCCTTTTTTAGCTCATTTATATGCTGTAATATATTTCTGAAGTGTCTTAGTTTTATATCATACATTTTGATCAAGCTGATCGTAATTCAGGGCCATTTGGAAGGGGTATAACAGATACATCAAAAGACCTTCCCAGGCCATAATTTTGCCACTGGATCCATTTTTGAGTTTTATTCACCAGACTCAGATTTTTCACAAGAGAGCAAACAGGCCCTATACAGAGTTTTACTCAAATAAAGATAATGAAACTAAATTCTTGCACGTGGGATTCCTGTACCGTATAAAAATTTAAAAATAAATTTAAAATAAAGGTTTAGTACAATTATAGCAATAATTGGGTCGAGCCTAAACAAATACCATTGTCGAGCAACTAGCCTCTAGGGTGTTTAATTATACATCGAAAACTTTTGGTTTACACCCGTGTTTGGGTGCATATTTTCATCATCAATATATATTTTCCCTTCAAATGGATCAGTTTTTAAGTTCATTTTGTTATTAATTGTTTTATTCAGCGATGAAATTTTGAAAATCTTACCCTTTAGTCATGCTTCTGTGTTGATCAAACTGGTGAACGATAAGACTATTAAGATATGCAGACAGTCTTCGATGGAGTTCTTCCTTTAAAGAGATACAGTTGACACTAACAAAACTTAAATGGAAAAATTTCGGTAGCAATGCAATTTCTTGAAGTGTCATCTTCACTTCCTTTACCATGGCATCAAAATACTAAAATTTAAGGCAAAGAATTAGCCCAGAACAATGACAGAGCACAGCTTGATTATCCCCTCCCCCTTAGTTCAAAAATCGCTTTCTCTTTTTTTCCTTTCTAACTTGTTAAACTTAACTGAATCCTTGTCTATTTAGAAAAAGCTGATGAAGGTGGCATAAATCCATGCTAGCTTTCAATGCCAGCAATCACTGTAATAGCTGCTTTTTTTAAAAGAAAATGTCGTACATAGGCTATATATGGAGTAAGAAATCCAAAAAAGACAAAAATAAAAAAAAAATAAAATATTAATTTTAGAAAAAAATTGAGGATACCTAACCAATAGGGTTCTCTGATATTTTTATATGGGGAGGGGGTAGAAGCCTCGAAGGGTGCATTTAAAGACCAAAACAGCCTAACTTTCATTGAGATTTCAGATAAATTCAGAATTAGGTCAAACAAAGAGGGGGGGGATTGAAATTAATATATAATCTCTCTTGATTTTAGGTTTCAGTTAAACTCCAATGGATTAGTAGAGTATAATCATGCGACATAGCTGAGCACACTTTCACCGTTCCAAAAGGGACAACTCATGGGGGGGATAAACTCACCTGAAAATGATGTTCGCCGTCAAGATATGTATCAATTTTCTTTGAGGAAAGATGATCAACTTTTTCAAATGTCCCTTTGTAGGATCTCAAGGCAATATTAATCTCAGTAAAGGTCTTCTGCGTCAACGCCATCAATTTTGACTTAATTTTTGAGCAGGTGCTTCGTCGATTCCAAAACCATTAAAATGTCTTTTTAGATGCCGCATCTCTAAAATAAAAAATTCAAAATACTAGTCAGGACATGGTGAGTTGAATCAGCATCAACCGGTGACCAAAACATGAATGAACACCAAAGGGTTTACTGAGTAAAGAGCAGAGCACCTCCCCTTGTATTTTTAACCTGGCCACACAGCATAGAAAAGTTGGTCTTAAAAACTTTGAAGAGTGCTTATTGGTAGTTGAAATTTTGGGCGCTCTAGCTAAGGGACAAAAGAAATTGAATGGAAGGCAATCCCCCTCTCGTGCTCTTATTTGCCCAAGGTGCTCCTATTGCCCCCACTGGTATTGAATCAAATTTCAAAATAGCGATTTCACTCGGAAAGATGCTAAGGGTCCATGAATGTTCATCCAAGGATGATATGACTAACGCAGACCCAAGTTAGATTAATTACACAATGGGCCAATACTTTGCAGATAATACTGGTAGAAAGTTAAGCATTTTCATCTTGGTGAAGGGAAAGCATTAAAAGAACCTAAATGTATTAAATACGAGGCACAAACAAGCCCGTGAAAACCTCCACCCCATCCCCTCTGAGCTCCTCTATCACCCCCTTTTTAGTAGAAATCTAGGCACAATTTACCTTGTTTAAACTAGGACCTTGAAAGAGCTCAAAAATCCAAGTCCAAAAGTTCCGGTGAAGCAATGCAAATACTAGCTAAGTCCTTAATTAGGGCGAAAAGGAGAGAAAAAAAATCTATGGACAGCCTCAATGTCCTTGATCTGGACTGAGTTCGTTCAGAAACATGTGAAGGTCAAACTACAAACCAAGCCTTGGGCCAAAGCTTAGCTCATTTTTGCCGCAAATCTGGACATATCTCGTTTTTGTACTGAGTCAAAACTTAATTTTTTTTTTTTTTTAAATAGCTGAATAGCCACCGAGTGTAGCCCTTTGAGGCCAAGTGGCTCAACACTCCGACAAACTTATACTTTTAGCATTTGTAATAACTCATCGCATACTAAAAATTATTTTCTATCTACTTTATAATATCCAAACTGCAATTTCTCAAAGATTTAGCTACTAATATTCCAATTCGGTTTCAACCCGCACAGTCATCTAACATTAATATTAATTTTAAATTAAAAATTCTCGCAAATTTCTTAAAATTAAAGCTTTATGGTTAATTTTGAAATTAAATATTAAGAGTGCGCTCCAGAACTCAACCATCACTGATGATGACTAAAGATTTGTTATTATTTTATGTTAAAGAACAACAAACAACAACAGACTACAATGTTAGCCTGTGTTATGCATTGTAGGCTTTCTAGGGGCTAACTTGTAGTTAGCCCCTAGACGGAAGGTAATAACAAATTACTAGCTATCATTGAGTTCTGGAATATACCCTAAGATTTCAAACTGATTTCCGTTTATGACCTGTAACTATTAAAATTCAATTTCTTAAATTCAATATTCTCATCTTTGAATAAAATTAATTTCGTTTCGCCCCAAAAAAATAATACGATAGTACAAGACAAAAATATATTGGGAAACTGTACGAGAATTAACCAAAAGGAGATTAAAAAAAAAAAAAAATCTTTTTTAGTTCTGATAAATTATTTATGGCAGTTGGAGTTATTTTTTCTTAATAAGAGAGAAAATAAATTCCAATTCTAAATATGGGGTTTCAAGGGAAGCAGGTCCTGAAAATCTGAGCCCGGCACAAATCCAAGTACGGGAATTGCATCAATGCTATTTGGCGCTGAAGTCAAATTAGACTAGGGGCAACTTTTTTAAACATTTCATTTTAATTTTGGAGAGCTGAGGGGCATACTAACCTGAAAAAAGAACATTTTCGACACGAGGATGATTCAGTGAGATGTCAATCAAAAATAAGAGGCAGCTGGATACAGCCTCAAAGAATTCATCCTGGTTGTAGCTGAACTGGAGATTTTTTCCTTGTGGTTTTGCTTGTAGGGTCAAGATAGGAGCAGGAATGACTGATTGTCCATCTTTTTTCTAAATATATAAGAAAACATTAATATCCAATTTCTAATTTAAATTTTATCAGAAACCAAACTTATATGTCCCTGTGTCCATGATAACAATTCAATTACTTGCATTCTAAAATAAATATCAAACTTTTTTTACACTGTTGCTAATATAGTCGCATCGTAGAGGCCATGAAATATAGTTTTGTGTGCTCATTCTTTTTTTTTTTGGGGGGGGGGGTCTTTTGGGTTAAAGAAAAGAAATCGCATATTGCTTAAATAACTTTCTAGCCCAGTCTTATATGATGCGGTCTAAAACGAACTCAGCTTTGTTCCAGTGTCCATGGTTCCAGAAAATAGATTCTTGAAGCTTTTTCGTCTGAACACCAGAAATTAAACCAAAATACATTTCAAAATCACTAAATAAAAACTATAGGTGATAGAGTACACTTTGTTATAGCTTTAAATTAAAAAAGATGTACACAAAACATACGAAGCTGCATTAAAAACTTTCTGGGTGACTAAAAATAACTCTTGTTTAAATCCGAAACTTTTAGGTTTAGCAAAAATAAAAATAAATCAATATACAAAAAATGTTAAGGATCGAAGAATTCTGATCGCGCATTTGAATTCACAGCAAAAATTATATTTTAAGTACAAAAAAAACCTCCCTGAAACAAAAACAGCTCTTCTGTGGGCTGTTTTTTCGTTTAGTCTTTTAATTGAAACAAATTTTCTAAGAAATTTTTCTTAAGGTCTTGATGCGTTTGGTTTTGCATTTCTTTTCCATGTTTTCTGTTTTTTAATATTTGCTTCTAAAGTACCAAAGACAGTGAAAGGAAATTTGATTGTTGAAACTGATTAATTGGGAACTTACACAACGGTACATAACTTAATAAACTAGAGAAAATTGGGAATTTAATCTTTAATGAAAAACGCTCCACGTTCAGTTATGCAGGTTTTGTAGTAGCAGGGGCTAAATTTAAACCAACGAAACGTGGATGAGAAACCAGCAAAAAATAAGCCATAAACATATACCATCATATAGCTTAAGAAATAGTAGTTTCTTGAACATTTAGTTGCCTTAGGGAATCAAAAGATTGTTAGGGTTTAATTTACAGACAAAAACCGTGATCAAATTTAACTTATTAGTTTTGCTTCTTCATTTTCATGGTTCAACTCTGGCGAAAATGTGGTACTACCCTAAAATTCTTGAAACAACCAAAATAAAAGTCTTAGGAGATAACGATTTTTGTGTATGAATGGACCTAAAATAGGGTCAAGGGTAATTTTTTTCATTTTGATGTCCTTGGTACGTTAAATAAATCTGAGCCTAGATAATCGTCAAAAGGAGATCTCATACAGCGAGACAAATTAATTTTATTGAGGTTAAGAACTGGTGCGCCAAGGTAAAAAATTCAGTGACATCATGTTCATTATTTTTACTTTCTATAACTTTATTTTTTTCTGAAAGGTGAAACCATTTTTCGAAAATTTCTAGAATAAGGAATTCTGATAAATTTGCCAAATTGTTTGATTTAGTAGTTTACGTTGCCTTTGTGCCGACACCACGGCTCCTCAGGGAGCCATAACTCAAAATTCGAGAACCACTGTTCTAATATTAAATTTTTTTTTAGGATGTTCGTAAATTGTTGAGAAATAATACTTATTTCATAAGAATTAAGAGTCCTATACATTTCTAACTGTCGAAAGAGAGAAATGGTGCTAGCCTATCAAGCTTCAATTACTAATATATTTTTGTACGCTGTAGTAATAATAATGACTGAAAAAAATCCATAAATTCACCTCTGCTACTGAGTTTTTATTGGTTTTAAAGTTTGGAGGCTGATAGGCCCACCACTAACCATACCTAGTGGTTGATTTTACTTCTATTTTGTCTTGTTGCATTAGTTCAGCATTTATATTCTTAATTAAAGCCAAAAAATAGCGGGGGTTAAGAAAATACCAAAATCAAATGAAAAAAAAATGAAGCCCGGCTTCCTTGACCTATTAGAAAAGTGAATGGACATATGTATCGATAAATAGCGCCTAAAATGTTTTATGTTATACGCGTAAAATATCGTATATACATTAAGAAATCTATGAAGGTTTAATATCTTTATTGGAGAATAAAGTTATCTTTTTATGTGTCTAAAATTTATTTTTAAATTTTTTAATTTATTTTTAAATTTTTTAATTTATTTTTAAATTTTTTAATTTATTTTAAAATCATGTGAACATTATCAAAACAATTCACAAAAAGTTGGCCCAACCCACCAAAAATCATGGGCAGCTCAATAACGCTGCCTAAGAAAAGAGCAATGTGGGCACAATATTTTTTTTTCTTTTTTTAACCAAGGTACTCCACATAGAAGGAGTTGTCGCAGTAACTTTGGAAGGAGCTCATTCGATTGGAAATTGAAAATTCTAGTGCGCTTTTTAAGAGTCCCCAAACACACACCCATCAATTCCCCAAACAGATCCAATCAAAATTTTGAGATAGCCATTTTGTCCAGCATAGTTTTAAGGTCCAGTAACTACGTATCTGGGGATATCAACTGCCCAAGAGCCCTCGGGGCAAGGGCTGTAAGTTATGCAATTCTCCCACTGTTTACACATAGTAATTGTTAATTAGAAACAAGGGCATGTTTGACCATTAATGTCGAAAAATACGAAGGGCATTCAGGTAAACCTTTCGGAGAATATTGAGGGGAGTTTTGAATTAAATCAAGACACGTTGCAAGCATATGGGTTATCAAAAGGACGTAACTCAGGAATGACTGAGTGTATTAATTTGAAAATTTGTATTAATTTCAGTGTATTAATTTGACCAAAAAGCCAATATTTCAACGCTAGTACTACTACTAATAGTACAACAACAGCAACTGCCACTACTGCTTCTATAGCGTGTACTACCAAGGCCGAGGATATTGTAGTGAAAACTTGAGGAAATGTTGAAGGAAAATTTGAACTAAATTGAAACATGATATATGTAAAGATTGTCAAAAGGGCGTATCAGCAATATCTTTCGAACAGATTACCGTATAAAGCTTAAACTTCCAGGGCATCAAGAGAGGGATATTCAACTGACCAAAAGACAACATTTGCATAATGCTACTGCTATTAATACTGATATTACTGCTTCTATTAATATTTAGGGGAAATTTAAACTAAGTCAAAACACACTATGCGCATGCAGATTGTCAAAAGGATGTATCTCAAGAATTGATTAGGAAGTTAAGTTAGAACTTTCAGGAAATGATTAAAGCGGAACATCAATTGACCAAAAGTAATATGTGGAAGCTACTAATAATACTGCTACCACGGCTACTGTTATTACTACTACTACTACTCCAACTACTGCTTCTATTGCAACTACTACCAATTCTAAGAGTATTAAGATGAAAATTTCAGGAAGTGTTGTGGGGAAGTCGAACTTAATTAAAAGACCCTATGAACCTACAGGTAATCTCAAGGGCTTATTGGCAACATATTAGCAACGGCTAATTGTGTTAAGTTGAAACTTCCAGGAATTGATGAGGGGGATGTTCAACTGACCAAAAGGCAACATGTTAATACTGCTGCTGCTCCAACTAGTACTAGTACTATTACTGTTAATACTACTACTAGTCCTACAAATAATACTACTAGTCCTACTATTAAAACTACTGTGACTACTATTACAACTATGGCTAAGGGTATGAAGGTGAAATTTTTAGGGAATATTAAGGGGGAAGTTGAACTGAATCACTAACGGTGGCTGCATGCAGGTTGTCAAAAAGATGCATCAGCAATATCTTAGGAACGGCCTGGTATGTGAAGTTTAATCTTACAGGGCTTGTTGTGGGGAATGTTTAACTAACCAAAAGGCAATATTTGAATACTACTAATTCTACTACTACTGCTGCTACTAATACTACTAAAATTACTACTGCTACTAATACTATTGCTATTAAAGCTTAGACTGCTACTAGTACTTAGACTACTACTGTTGCGGCTGATACTACTACTACTGCTAATAAAGCTAAGATTATTAAGGCAAACATTTTTGGGAATGTTGAAATACTGTTGAACTTAATCAAAAAACATTCGATGCACATGCAGGTTGTCAAGAGAACGGACGCATAAGTAATGCTTCGGGAACGGTTTATGGTATTAAGTTGAAACTTTCAGTGTGTGCTGAGGGGGACGTTAAAAAAAAACCAAAGGTTCTATGTGCATAATGTTACTAACGCTGCTACTACTGCTACAACTATTGCTCCCACTGAAGCTAAAGGTATTAACGTGAAATTTGCAAGGAATGTTTTGGAGAGTGTTGAACTAAGTCAAACAAACTATGAGCATGTAGACTGTCGAAAGGGTTGTAACAGCAATAAATCAGGAGCGGCTCACATTATTAAGTTGAAACTTTCAGAGTATGTTATGGCAAATTTCAAACTAGCCAAAGGCACTATAATAATGATAATAATAGTAATAATAATAATAATAATAATAATAATAATAATAATAATAATAATAATAATAATAATAATAATAATAATAATAATAATAAATAATAATAATAATAATAATAATAATAATAATAATAATAATAATAATAATAATAATAATAATAATAATAATAATAATAATAATAATAATAATAATAATAATAATAATAATAATAATAATAATAATAATAATAATAATAATAATAATAATAATAATAATAATAATAATAATAATAATAGTAATAATAATAATAATAATAATAATTTATTATTACCCTCTGTATACAACAAAAATTCACCAAAGAGAAGTATAAGAAAATAAAAAGAAAAACAAAAAGAGCACGGACAAAATCACCCACAACTCTTGACAACTTTAACTTTCAAACACTCATTCAGCATCCAGTTCCGTTCTAAAATTTGTGTAAGGGTATATGGACTACCTAATTAGTTCAATCACCTCTTTGACTCCACAAAAATATTTTCAGATAAAAATAAAATTTCTTTTAATCAGTTAACAACGGTTTCTCCTTATAAAATTACTTAATTCTAATGATGTGTCGTGGGAAATGCGGGCACTTGAGCTGCCTATCCCCAGCAGTTTAAGGCCTATAGTCCGGTCGGTACCTATACGGCTCTTCCCACTCATTCCCGCTCTTTTCTGCACATTCCATAGATATTACTGAATCTAACCTTATTCCATTGTCTTCTTCAAGCTTTAGTACATGGGTCAAACATTATAAGATTTCACAACTAGTGATGCTAGACACTTGATAGAAGGCAAGTCAGTGGAAAATTGTTAATTCTGTTGCAGCGGTCAGCAAATCGACGTGACAGTTCGTCCATTTTTGGCAAATCTCAAAAACTCCGTACCGTCGTGAAATGTAACTATTACGAGTCCAAACGTGGATACTAAGAAAATATTTGCAGAACCTAAAGAACAGCGATCAGATTTGCTTCTTATTAGATGCAGAGAAAGATTTCCAAAAGGTGTCAAAAACAACACATGCGGTGCAAAAAATGCATTATATAGCCGATTAAGGATTTTCTTATCAAACTGGCTCTTTACCCTAGCAAGAAGATTATAAGATTTTCTTAGTTTCTCTTGCAAAGAAACAATTAAAAGCTGCCAAGTAAATTTAATTCATGTTCCAAATTGGAAGGCCTAAATACCTAAGTGATCTAGAAGATGATGCTATGACGGGACCAACTTGGATTGTATCATTGGAGTTGATCTCTGGTCCAAAAACAAGAAAATCTGTTTTGGATGTAACAACTGGAAGACAGATTTCTTTCAGTCTGGAGTGCCCCAAGATTATCAGCCAAGAGAAGAATGTCATCAGCATAAGACAAGTGACTTGCGTCGATACATGGTGACAACTCTAATAGACTTATAAATATTGCCAGACTAAGAACAGAACCTTTTTTATCACCATGGCACACACGAGTACGATTGCTAATAGTACCTTGCAAACGTATCCGGATTAAAGAGTTCTGATACCACTGCCACAGGCAGGTACAAACAAATGGATTAAAATCACTTCTAAAGAGAGACAGAATTGCTTGGGAATGAAGAATGGAGTCAAAATCCTTTGAAATGTCAATGGCGCAAACGAAGAGGTTACTTTTTGCCTTCTTATTCCTTTCAATACTCCCTAGAAAAGGTACACGGGCGTTCTGCACGCCAAAAAGTTCCCGAAAACCCAATTGGTTATCGCCATGATCAAATTTTGTGCTAATTTCAATATAGATAAGCTTCTCAAGAAGCTTGCCAATCGTCGAACATACAGTAGTCGGTCTATATGCGTCACAAGCACCTTACAAGATCTTCACATAGCGCCTTCAGGAATATGCTGCTGGGCGATACAAGCCATACATAAATTACCAAGATGTTCGAACGATTTTACTGTTCCGTATATCAGATCTTCGAGTTGCAAGCCATCTGAACCCGATGCTTTACCTGGTTTAAGACGGCAAATATGTGCCAGAATAGATGCTGGCGTGATAGTGATATAGTTTTTAGCATGGTTTATTTTTGCAAAATGACTCAAAACTATAAATCGAAATGTTGTGTCCAGAGGAGGTGGATCGTCAGAAAATAATAAGGAAAAATGACTTTCCCAAGAGCCTAAATCAATCTGATTATCCTCAGATGAAGAAGTCATGGTAAGTTTTGAAAGTGACGCAACAACAGCTGGGTGTTATTTTTAATATCCCACGAAAGATTTCAGATTTGACGCCTTTTCCATTACCGTACAGTATTTCTATATACACGCTTCGTATATTTGATGATTTGAAATAAATTACCTGACCTTGGATAACTGCAGTCGGCCTAAATACGAAAACAGAACTTGTGTCGATGTTCAACACTCTGAATTTACTCCACCCACGTCTTTACTCCACCCTTTTTTACCAAATTGAAATTTGGTTAAAGGAAGAGAGACTGAAGCAGCAACTTTGATAGAATGAACTACTTCCACCAAGTAAAAATCCAAATCGGGAGTGTTACCGTTTATGGACGTACATAAAAGATGAAATAGAATCCGGAGGCTAAGAGGCTAAGAGAACATTCTCTAATCTCTTAGGGAACGTTTAGGTGGAATTTCAATTGAAACGAAATGAACTAAATGCATAAAAGAACGAAAGAACTACAAAGGGCAACTAAACGCCCTTTAAAAAGGGCATTTAAACAATATTACATGCAGCGCAGCACTATCATTGAAACTTTCAAATGAGCTCATTCGATTGGAAACTAAAAGTTCTAGTGCACTTTTTAAGAGTCAAAAGTGATTGGGAGGAGGGACAAGCAGCCCCCTCATATACCTATTATTTTTTTTCAAGCACATCCAATCGAAATCTTGAGATAGCTAATTTTTTTTAGCATAGTTGAAAGGTCCAGTAACCATGTCTCTGAGGATGTTGGGGATGTCAACCCCCCCACAGCCCTTAGAGCAATTTCTGTAAGTTATGCAATTTGTCCATTGTTTATATGTAGAATTTGTATTGGGAAAGAGGGCATGTTTTACCTTTGGTGATTAAAAAGACCAAGTGCATTTGAATGAATCTTTCAGAGAGTATTGAGGAGACTCTTGAACTAAATCAAAACATGGTATGTGCATACAGGTTGTCAAAAGGGGGAAACTACTGCTATTACTGTAGTTAAGGATATTAAGATGCAAATTTCAGAGAATATCTAGGGGGAGTTTAAGTAAATCAAATCACACTGTGTGCATTCAGGTTGCCAAAAGGATGTATGAGGAATTTCCCAGGATTAGCTTGGCGTATTATGTTGAAACTTTCAGCGCGTGCTGAGAGGGACTTTAAACTAAATAAAGTCCATACCACTGCTACTAATACTGCTGCTACTTCTACTACTATCATTGTTATTGATACGACTATTGCTACTCTGGCTAAGGGTAGGAAGTTCAAACTTTCAGAGAATGTTTAGGGGAACCTTGAACTAAATAAAGGCCCATCCTGTGCAAGCAGGTTTTAAAAATAGCGTATCAGCAGTGAATGGTCTATGAATGGTCTAGGTCATTCAGTTGAAACTTTCAGGACATGTTAAGGGGGGTGTTGAACTAGGCAAAATGCATAAAGTGCGTACTGCGACAACTACTAATACTACTACTGCTACTATAGCTACTAATACAACTGCTGCTACTGCTACGACTGCTACTGCTGCAACTACTACTGCGAGGACTAACACTATTACTGCTGAAGCTAATGGGATTACAGTGAAACTTTCAGGGAGTGTTGAAGAGGACACTGAACTAAATTGAAACACGCAACGTGGATGGAGGTTTTTAAAAGGCCTTAGCAGCTGTATCTCAGGAAGTCCATGTAGTATTGAGTTGAAACTGCCAGTGCATTTTAAGGGCGACATTGATGCATCAAAAAGGTACTATATGTATAATACAACTACTATTGTTACTAATATTATGGTATGGCTAAAGGTATTTAGGGGACATTTTCAGAAAATGTTGGGGTTAGGTTAAAATAAATTGTTGTATGTATGCAGGCTGTCAAATTGCCGTATCACGAGTATATCAAGAAAGTCTTAGGTCGTTTGAAAATGGTACTAAGCTTCATTTTTTTAGTAAAACTTGATGAGATATAAAACTAAATTAAACAATACTATGTATGTCCAGATTTTCAAAAGGGCGTTAAAAATTGTTGGAAAATTTTCTGCAACATACAAATAGTATGCCAAACTATGGAATCTTATAGAAAAAAAAACGAAAATAATTTCTGAGACCACACTGGCTAATCATGATAAAACAAAAATCGCGAAGAAAGGAAGAAAACGAGGACAATTAACAGCCAGTGAAAAAATTGAAAAACTATGCAAATATTTCGGTTAAGACCTCTGCTTGACCGTCCTCAGTGCAGAATAAAACTGATAAAAATATAAAAGCCAAACCTTAAAATACAAACACCGAAATAAAATTTGAACGAACCTTTCCTAGTACCGTAACGGTGAAAGGGTAACTGAAAGGGTTTGGTTTTTATATTTTTATCAGTTTTATTCTGCACTGAGGACGGTCAAGCGGAGGTCTTGACCGAAATATTTGCATAATGTTTCAATTTTTTCACTGGCTGTTAATTATCCTCGTTTTCTTCCTTTCTTCGCGATTTTTTGTTTTTATGAAAAAAAACAAAACGAAAAGGCTTACTATATTCTTTCCTTTTCAACGAAGGCTATGTCAGTGAAAAAGAAAAATAAATTAATTTTAAAAATTTTTTCTGCAAAATAAGTTTTTCAAAGAAAAGTAAAGAGCTACATTGCTCAAAAAATGACCAGAAATAAGGTCAGATAATTTTCTAATTTTCTGCGCATAAAACTACCGCAAATCATTATCAATAAATAAATGAGAACGAAAACGAACAGAAATTACAATAAATAGCCGAGTCAAACTCAAAAACAAGCAGAAATTAAGACGAGTAGGGCTAACACCCCCCATGCCTTCTGAAGACCAGAACACAATTTGGACTTTACTAAAAAAAAAACTTCCCTTTACTTCCCTTTTTAAATTTAAAAAAATTCAAAAATTATTAAGAATTAAGGGAATAAATATCATTATATGTATATTAAACTGTCAATTCATATTCATTTTTTGTTTTATTCAATAATCTTGGTTATGGCGGTGTTTTTTTTTATGACGGTATTGTGAGAAAATAGAAACATTCAGCCTGAAACAAGGATTGTTTTCAGTAAAGTAAAAATTATGTTGTGGTTTTCAGAAGGCATGGGGGGTGTCAGCCCTACTCATCATATTAATTTCTGCTTCTTCTGAGTTTGACTCGGCTATTTTTTGTCATTTCTGTTCGTTTTGGGTCTCATTTATTCATTGATGGTAATTTGTGAGGTTTTCATGATGGTAATTTGTGAGGTTTTCATGATGGTATTGTGATAGTTTTACGTTTGGAAAATTATTTTACCTTATTTCTGCCCATTTTTGGCTTAATGTAGGGAAATTTTTTAAATTAATTTCCCAAAAAGTCACTAAAAATATTTACCAAAAATTCGTCTAAATTTGATATCCACGTATCTAAAATAGATTCGATGCAAAATCTTATCTGTAGAGCCAGCAGTGTCGCTAAACTATTGAAAAAATTCTGAACCCTTCTTATGCTTTCCGACGCGTTATTTGGTGCTAATGTTTCCCAGCACTGTTTATTATCTCGCAGAATCTGAGCACAAACTCCAATCCACCTACAAAAACAATTTTTTTTTGTTTTGTTAAATAGTTTCTGAGACTACACTTTTAGCTATACATGACGTAAAACAAAAGATAAAAGAAGTAAAGCAACGAAAAGACATTCCAACATTGAGGATTATTTTCAGTAATTAAATGACCAAGGAAGCAGATTTTTCAATGAACATCTCCCCTAAGCAGTCTTTAGTGCTAAAAAAAATAACATTTTAAGTACCCAAGAAAAAAAAAGAGAAAAAAAGAAAAACCAGAAATAAAAGAAGAAAAAAAGGAAGGAAATAAGAAAGAAAGAAAGAACGTTTTCTTTCATTTTTCATTTTCGTCTGAAAATTTAGTTTTATTTTTGATTACCACGAAACATCAGTTTTTCTTTTATATACTTTGAAGACTGAAGAGGGTTTGGCGCAGGTCATTGTGAAATACCTGCTTTGTTTTTTTATTACTTCAAATACTTTTTCCCATGAAAAAAACTTTTCGAAGAAAAGTAAAGAACCCAATTAAACCTTAGAAAAGGAGAAAAAAGGTCATATAATAATTAAAACTCAAATTTGAAACAAATTAAATATAACAAAAATCCTCTTATTATTTAACTGACCGTACACCACACTGACCGTACAAGACGTGCGAGAAAATAAAGACGAAAAAAATAGAATTTTACAAAAAAAATTCTTTTTGAAGAAAACAAAAAGAAGCAACAACTAAAAGTAAAATTTTCCCGCCACTAAGTGACGAAACAAAGCTCATATTCCAAGCTGTCTTTAGTTCTGAGATACATACAAAAGAAAATAAAAACATATTGTCGCAGTGCACAAAAATAAAAGCTAATTTGAAAAAGCAAAAAAAGGCAAAAACATAAAGCAAGAAGAAAACAAAGGAAGAAATAAAATGAAAGAAAGAAAGGTTTTTATATACATATATTTTTCTCTTTGTCTTCAAGTTTTGTTTCTATTCATAAGTTATTCGAAATCTTGTTTTGTTTTGTTTTTAGCACCAAAGACGGCGTGGCGCATTTCTTTCCCAAAAAGTCGTTTTGCATCGTTATTTACTTTCTGAAAATTACCCACGTTGTTGTTGTCTTTTTGTTCTTTAATCTTTTGCTTCGTCTTAGTTTTTTCGTTCTTCATTATGTATTGATCTTTTTATTATCATTACATATAAAATTAAGTATAATAAATGATATAAAAAAAAGCATCGTATGTAGATTCTGGATAAAAAAAGGCTTCGGCGTCATATATTTTGAACTGGACGTCAAAAAACTCACTTCCCAGCGTTAGGAAACACGATAATTGGTGTTATAGAATTTATTTATCAGGCAGGGAGAATGGGATATAAAGTCAGGGAGTAGGGCTGAGCCCCTCATGAGTCAAGGAATTGAGTCAAGGAAAAGGCCCCTCATTTAGAAGCCTCATGAGAGGCTTCTAAATCTTACTTAGTTTAGGAAGGTATAGATAATCGTGTTCTAGTTGCTTATTTTGTGATTAAAAAGTGCAAGGTATCGGTCATAGTGGAATATGCCCGTATGGTAACGTCTGAAATAAACAATAGCGACTAAGAAGAATTGTACATGGAGTTACAGGAGCAAATAGACAAGATTCCAGACATAAACAAGATATTTTTATTTGGGTAAATAGGGATAGATGCTATCCTAGCCTAGATAAATTTGTTGTGGTGAAAGAAAATAGTAACAGTTTCAAACTGCTTAAATTTGCATGCATCATAATCAAGTCCAATATAAACAATAATTTATAAGCAAATTAGCAATACTTTAGTAAAAAAAATAGCCCACAAGTTAGAATTAAGTAGTTCTTCCGTGGGGGTAAGGCGGTCAACCTTATTGATCATATTATTGTAAATCGTAGACTGGCAGGACCGATACAAGACACTAGGGTATATATATATATATATAATATATATATATATATATAATATATATATATATATATATATATATATATATATATATATATATATATATTATATATATATATATATATATATATATATATATATATATATATATATAGCAGTACTTTTATTTATGTTAAAAGTGTATATTGCCGTTTAGTGGTGTCTAGAATAAATATAAAGCTGAAGCTTAGGAAGGGTAACTACTTTTTTGGGAGTTACGAAATTGGTCGACTCCAGTATGAAAATTTAAGGGGAGGAAAGTTAGAAACGTAGCTTGGAATATTAATGAAAACGCTTAAAGCTTTGTAGAAAAGGGGAGGGGTTGGTGCAAAAGTTTTAGGGCGATAGATTATATGAGATTAAGAGAAAGATAAGGGAAGAAGAAAAGACAGGCCATACGAAATACAGGCCATGAAATAAGCTGTTGAGGATGTAGAAGATGCAGGTTGACGGCCTAATAGCAGGATATAGTACTGGTTAGTTAAGCAATTCAGAGTAATTAGTTCTTCTGGACTTGTCCAAGTTAAATATGGACAGCAGGCCTTAACTAATGACAAGAAAAGTATTAAAGAAAGACGGGCTGAACATGTTGAGAACCTCAAAAGGAAATAATGAGAAAAAACATGAAAAGAATTTTGATAACTTGGAAGCGAAGGAAGATTTAATTTTGCAAGGAATTAGAGGCAGTACTAAAGAGATAAAAATAATGGTGTGGTAAAAGAGTTTTTGAAATAGAGTGATTGCAAAATTGGAGAAATATTAATGAAGATTATGAATATGGATTTTCAGAAAGGCAAGTACCGGGTGGAAAAGCTCATAAGGAACGATTTAAAAGAAAATGAAACCTCATCGAGGGGATAAAGAGCGAAGCTTTGAACATATTGGTGTGGAATAGGAGTACGCACAGCTGTGTTGACTTCAGACGGCTTGGCGGTCCAGTGGTTTGTTAGTAATAGTAGTATTAGTAGTTATGACCAAGAGACTGATCGAAAACTTTTTTGTTTACCTTCGAGACACTTTCTGGGGAAAAAATAGGCCAAGTTACACTCTTAAAAAATAGAAAAAAAAAATTAAAAAAAGCATAGCCCATTCTGCAATTTGGAAAAAGAGGCATAGGTCCTGCCGAGAGAAAACCTCAGTGAGTTGCATTCATTCCATCTTGTTTGCTTCCGTCTGTTCAAGTAGTTTTGATAAAACATAGAAATGAATATAGACCCAGACTTCAAAATAAAGTAATGAAATAAAATAAAACACAAATCGAAATTGAAAATTATTATGAAATAAAACAATAAAGAAAATAAGACACAGAAGTAAATAATGCTCAAACTCACTCATCGATATTAAGATGAATAGCGAGGCAGTCTTTTTTAATTCTATCCACAAAGTTTGCAACATCCGGCCTTTCGACATCACTTGAATATGATGAAAATGATGTATGTAAGACTTGAAAACATTCGAATACCCTCCTGGATAAAAGAATAAATTAATATTATTGACGATAATAAAAATATAAGGTGCGTTTTTGTATTTACATAAAAACTGCTTGTCACTGTAAATAAATAGAGACTAATTCCGAGATTTATTCCTGTTATAACCACAAGTCTATCCTTTGTAGTTAATATGTCTGAATATGACTTCACATGAAAATTGAAATAAAGTTTCAAGATTCTTTAAAAAGTTTGTTGGGAACGAGCTACAAGTGGTGTAATTTAACGTGGTAACGCGATATAGTGCAAACCCGAGAATTACTAGAGGTATAACTATAAGCCTATGCTTTGCAGTTTATATATCTTGATAGGACTTTATATATAATATAGAAAATAAATTAGAATTTTGAAATTCTTTTCGAACTGTTAGCGTTGATAAATTTTGAGTAAAGATCGACCCGTTCCAAAAATTACCGAGGCTCTAAAAAACGCAAGTTTGGAAACAATATATGCGAAGTAATGTCAGTTTTACGCTGATTCAGTATTTCAAATTTATCAAGTCTAAATATACCCATTAAAAAATATTAGCCTAGAATTGATTTAAAGGGTAACATACCCATTAAAAGCTATTAGCCTAAATAAATTTGCATAATTAAAAAAAAAATCCTCCAAAAGCGACATGATCATGATGTAATAATAAATAAAAGTTGCAGAGTCAAATATTATATTTTTTGTTCCATGGGTGTCAGTTCAGTGGATTTTAATCGGAAATGTAGCTATCTTAATCAGAAAGGCGAAAACCTATAAAAATGTCTCCAACAGCGCTGCGACCCATATCACAAGAATACCAACGAAACATTTCCTTGTAACAACAAATAGTAAAAAATATGGTTTCTAAAGAAAGTGATTTTATTAAAAGTCTTGTTGAATATTGTGAAAAGTTATTTTCTAAACCTACATTAGAAACCACCTTTTAGGAACCCATGGAGTCGAGAGGTCAATGGACCTCTTGGCATTTATTATTTAAAAGGAGGAAAAACTGTAAATTCATAAGCTGACTGAGACACTAATAAGTCAATTTAGTTTTAGAAGGATTCGTTTACATTCAGTTGTTAAATAGGCTACCGGAATTACTCAGTTAATAGTTAATTTCATTGTTCAATTAATAATACTACAGTGGTAACCTTTTATTACAGCATCTAATCGCATTTGATGTTAGAAATCATTCCTTTGTATCAACCACATTTACTAAATTAATTAAAAAAAAATTTCGAAAAATATATTTTTCAAAGAAAAGTTAAAGATCCATATTATATTTGAGACCAGCAGAAATAAATTTATATTATAATTTAAATTCAAAATGACCATAAATTACTATTAAGGAATAAATGAAACCCAAAGTGAATAGAAATTAAAATAAACGATCATAGCAAACATGTACTGTGCAGATAACAGGTACTAATATCAATGGATAAATAAATATTAAAAGAAGAAAAATTAAATTGAATACTCAAGTCAAAGTTAAAGGAACAAAAGTTACTACAAACAGGAGTTTGGCTACTGCTTTTTCCCCTTTCCCTAACCGTAAAAGTCTAAATGTTGTTGCGTCATTTCAAATTCTAATTCACTTTATTTATCCCTTAATATTCTTCTTAACAACAAAAATAACAGCGGAAGTCAAACAATTTAAAAACACTTACAAAATTAAATTATTCAAACTTGATTTATTTACAATTTTTCTGGGTCACCATTGTAGTGTTTTACGAAGTATGGACCAAATGACTTCAGGTAGCACTCGGATGAGTGGATCGGCGGTCGTTCCAGCTTTGCTGCGTTTTTCGTTATTTCTCTGAGCCTCGTAGAATGTTGAGTTTGTCGCACCTCAAAATCCGGAAGTAGATCGCGGTGTGTTTCAGAGTCGAGGATTTTTTGACCAAAGTCCATGACCAGTGTGTGCCTTCTCTCTTTGAGGGACTCCAACTTCAGAACTTTGAGGCTCATCTCATAGTCAACGTAACTACTCCCCAGTATTATTTTGCAGGCCCTTTTCTGCAATCCTTCAATTTTGTCGCTTTGATCTATGGTCAGTGCGCTGTGCCACACTGGGCAGGCATATTCAGTGAGCGGTCTAATGTAGCATTTGTAGCATACAACCATGATCTCAGTTTTCATCCCAAAGCGGCGAAGGTAGGCAAAAGATCTTAGGAGGAAGGCAGTCTTTGAGACGACTGAGGACCCGTGGGTATTCCATTTCAGATCGGCATCCAGGTGGACACCCAGGATCTTCACCGTTTTTACAGCCTTCGGCTCACCGCATGGCGTGTCTGGAACTGGCCGTTTAAGGAAATTAACCCTAAATAGGACTGTTTTTTCCTGGCTGAGTGTAAGTTTCACTTGGTTTGCTTCATCCTCGATTTTTCGCATTACTGTTAGGATTGGGTCTGGCTGTATGCTCTGTGAGAGAAGTCTGAGGAGGAGGGTGGAGAGATCGTCAGCGAATTTTTAGCGTTCCATAATTTCGCGCAAAAGTTTGTTGATCACAATAAGGAAGGCTAAAGGACCTAACTTCGACCCTTGTGCTGCACCGCAGGTCAGCTCCCCGATGTTTGACGTTTCGCCATTGGGAAGTTGTACTTTCTGTTTGCGGTTCGTCAGGAAACTGCCAACCATTCGCAAGACAATTTGTCTTGCTCCATGGTAAGTTGCCTCATCGATAACAACTGAGTGGTCGAGTAAGTCGAACGCTTTCACGAAGTCCGCGATGATGCAGTCAATATAAGCACCGTCAATCTCCAGATGCTCCAGGATGTCTCTGATGAGGCGGATCAGGTAATGCACACTACTATGACCAGGACGAAAGCCGTACTGCCGAGGATCAAGATTTTCACTAATATCTTCGACAAGCCATTTGAAGACAATTCCTTCCAGGACTTTTGAGAAAATCGATGTCTTTGAGATGGGTCTTAAGTCATTTGCAGATTCGACGGATGATTTTTTCGGTATAGGAATGACCACAGCAGTTTTGAATCGTGTCGGGAAGGTGCCCTCACTCAGGCATTGGTTTACTACGGCAGTAAACGGTACCGCAAGCTCGTTGCTGCATGCTTTGATCAGTTTGATCGGCAGTTCTCCAGGAAATGAGGCCTTGGATGCGTCCAGTTTTAAGAAAGCGGTCTGGATGGTTTCTGCTTCCATGACAGGGATTTCAGTAATGCTTGGAAGGTCATGAAGTGATTTAAGACCAGGGTACTTTGTACAGATTGTAGCAAAGTGGTCGTTAATCGCGTTACCGGTAAGTTTCTCCCCTTTTTCGTTTCTTAGTTCAACGTTTTTCTGCTTTCGGCCAAGAATGTTCTGAACCGTGCTATGAAACTTTTTAGAATCGGAAGATAGAAGCTTCTGTACAGTCAAGTGGCCGTGCTGCTTCCTTGCATACTTTATCTTTCTCACCACTATATTTCGCAACTTGTTGGATTCTGCTCTGTTAGAGTCGTACAAGTTATCCCGCCTTAGGATAAGCTCTTTTATATCTGGCGTGATCCAGGGTTTCGTTTCATTTCCTACTACCCGTTTCTTTTCTGGAAAATGCTCTTCGAAGATTTTCTGAAGTTGGTCGCAGAAGGCATTTGTCACGTCTTCAGCGGACGGTAGTCTGTAAATAGGGGTCCAGTTCTGCAATGTTAGCTTTCCCTTGAAGGCGGGGATTTGTTCATCCCTGATCGGTCGATAGGTTACTGTTTGTTTAATTACCTTTCGCCGTGACGAATGCGTCGGTCTCCAGGTCACTGTTAGGTGATCACTTAAGCCAATGCTTGCTGTGATTTCTGGCTCGTTGTAGTACTGTTCGAGGTTAGTGAAGACCATGTCGAGTAGGTTACTGCCGCGGGTTGGAGACTTCACCACTTGTTTCAGTGATAGGCTGGACTCTATCCAGGAAGCCTTAATATCATTGAAGTCTCCGCATATCACAATACCTGCAAAGGGATATTTACTCCGGAAGTGGTCGACGGAGTATTGTAGGTAGTTGACTAGAGTCTTCCGGAATGGGGCTTTGGGTGGGTAGTAGACGACTCCAAAGATTACGGATGACACTCCCCTTGGTAGGAAGCGCGGTCTTACCCAGACCCATAGCACTTCGAGTTCTGGGGATCTGGGTATTGGAGGATCGATTGTTCTGCTGGGCGTATCGTTTCGGCAGATAAGACTAACTCCTCCACCGTGGCTGATGTCTTCTTTTTTTTCGTCTGCTGACTTCCGAGGTAATAAGTATGCATTGTAGCCATCGAGGCTGAGTATACTGCTATTTGTAAGCCAAGTTTCGGTAAGACAGGCCACATCGGTCTGTTTACCTTGCATTAAGATGTCCAGTTCCTCGATTTTGTTTGTTATTGACCGGACGTTCGACAGCAATATAGAGGGAAATTCTGGATTCCGCTTTAATCTTGATTTCCTTTTTACAGGATCAGAGGCTTGGGTCCTTACCGCATGACAGTTACTTGTCTGTGCCGGCGGAGGGACTTTCTTGTAATACGTCATCCAGGACTGATGTTCATTTTCACTTGGTAGGTATGAAGGAGCGTTTGCTGTTTGTGGTAGAGTTGAAGTTAGACTTGGAGGTGGTGGGTTCAGGCGGTAAAGGTCGAATATGGATCGTTGTAGCAGGTCGTGTTTTTCTGTTTCTACACCAGCGTTTCTAGCAGAGTGGTGGGAGATACGGTAGGTCGGTAAGTATGGGTTTGATTTGTTCTGGACTTACGTTTTGACTTACTTCGACTTAAATCCCATTCGTCCTTGAAGGTCGTCTTGGTCGCGGATGTGCCTTGAAGGTCGTGGATGTGCCTTTTGTATGCTTCACGGTCTTCAGCTAGGCGAAGAAGGTCCGAGAGGCGGTGAGGTGAAAAGTCTTCCTTCCACCTTTTTGGGGGACGACCACGAGGACTAAAACCGTGAATTTGGCCTTCAAAGGTGATTTTCGGGAGACGGGACTGACTCATCCGTTGTACGTGACCGAGCCATCGAAGTTGCTGGAGCTGGATCTTCATGAGAATTGTTTGTTGTATTTTAAAGCGCTCGAGAAGTTCGACATTTGATATTCTATCAAGGTAAGTGATCCTTACGATCCGGCGGAGGCACTTAGTTTCAAATGCTGCGAGTCGACGATTGTCATCCACCTTCAGCGTCCATGTTTCACATGAGTAGATTGCGATGGGGATGATCAGGGTATCGAAAAGTCGTGTCTTAAGCCGCAGAGACAAATCCTTACTTTGCCATATGGCATAAGGGCTTTAAAACTGGAACTCGCGAGGGCGAGACGTCTTTTAATGTCTTTTGAGTGACTGTTGTCGCTGGTGATCAAACTATTGAGGTAAGGGAACTCGTCGACCCACTGGATACTCTCTCAATTAAGTCTTAGGTCTGGCTTAACTGTATCCTGTGGCTTTCGTGAGCACCACATAGCCTTTGTTTTTTATACATTTATGATCATTCCAAAAGAATTAGTGGCTTCGAGGATGTCGTTAGCAACGGCTTGTAGATCCTCGGGTGTTTCAGCCATTCCGTCGATATCGTCAGCGTAGGCTAGCTTATCTGTCTGAACACCCCCTATATGTGCGCCACAAGTTATTTCCACCAGGAGTATGACTGCTGTGAGAAAGACGTTGAACAGCTCTGGAGACAAGAGGCATCCTTGAAGGACACCTGTGGACGTCTTGAAGCTGTCAGTGAGACCTTCACTAGTCATGACGCGCCCCCAAATTTGGAGTACATATCTTTGATAAGGTCGCCTAGGTTTCGTGGGTTCCGTAATGGAGGAGAATATGCCATAGGCCATTTCTTCAAATAAGGTCAAATGCCTGGTTTAAGTCGATGAAGAGCTGATACAGGTCGCGACCGAATTCCAGATATTTCTCTAAAATCTGGCAAACAGTGAAAATTCGGTCAACGGTCAATCTCCCAGGGCGAAAACCGGCTTGGTGCTCTTGGATGACTAAGGACGACATGGTTCTGATCCGTTGGAGTATAATCCGGGTGAAGATCTTGGCAGTTTGACTTGTTAGGCTAATAGGACGGTAATTATCACATATTGCCTTTGACGCCTTTTTGTGTAGCGGAACAATTGTGGCTTCGCACCAAGAAGTTAGGAAATGACCATCTTGCCAGGCAGCGGATACAATCTTGTGGAAAAGATATTTAAGTGGTTTACACCGGCCTTTCAGCAGTTCTGCCTGTATTCCATCCGGGCCAGGGGCTTTGTTAGTCTTCAGCGCTTGGATGGCGTCTTCGACCTCAGAACGGAGAGGAGGTGGTCTGGGGTCTGAGACAGTAACGGGAAACAGGTCCAGGACAGCAGGGTTTGGAAGGATATCAGGATTTAGCTTTTCTTTGAAATGCTCTAACCATCTCGATCGGATACCTTCTGTGCTTTGTATCTGGGAGCCGTTTTATCTAGCAGTGCACAAGAGCTGAGACTTTTTGTTTTTAATGAAAATAAACTGAATATTTAATATTTGATGATGGTAACTCCTGGAAACTCCGCAATTCAAGATTTTATTTCGCTGTAATTTCTATTTTCATTTTTCAATGTTGTAAATATAAAAGAAAATATTTGTAATATATTTCGCTTTCACTGAAGCACATATTAGGTAACAGGCTTTAGACTTTTACGTTAAGGGAAGGGGTAAAAGGGCAGTAGCCAAACTAGTGCTTGTAGTATTTTTTGTTCGTTTTAAGTGTGACTTGAGTATTCAATTTAATTTTTATTCGTTTTAAGATTTATTTATTCATCGATATTAGTACCTGTTATCTGTATGTTTTATTAATATCTGTTGCCCTCCGATCACTTTTGACTCTTAAAAAGGGCACTAAAACTTCTTATTTCCAATCGAATAAGCCACCTTCGAGGTTTATACGAAGCCTAAAGCACAAGGAAATATATACATTAAACCACAACAAACCTCCATAAAGCATTACAAATCTCCGAGGATGATAAGCCTCCCTTATTGCTTAAATTATAAACAAAATAAAAAATCCCGAAAACAAATGAACTTCCTTTCACCATAATAACCTTCCTAAGACATGCACAAATTATAACATCAATAACATCCCTAAAGCACAATAAAACTCCCTAAAGCACAATAAAACTCCCTAAAGCACAATAAAAAAAACTCCCTAAAGCACAATAAAACTCCCTAAAGCACAATAAAAAAACTCCCTAAAGCACAATAAAACTCCGAAGAGTACTAATGGAACAGAAAAGGGTAAAAACAAATGAACCTTCCTAAAGCATAAACGCATTTTACCACTGAGGTACAATAAACCTTCCTATGCCATAAACAAAAAATAAAAGCATAAAACTAACTGAACTTTTTCGCTAAAGCCTAGACGAATATTAACACTAAAACACTAAACCTCTCTAAAGCAAAACAAGCCTCCTAAAGTGTCAACATAGAATAGAGTTAATAAAAGATGTGAGCCTCCTTAGAGAATAAACAAACCTCAGAACTAAACCAAAAAATAAGTTTTTCAGTTAGTTTCAGCTGAATTCAGACGTTTTTCATTATTTTAGGCTGTATTGCGCCACGTAAAGAGGAAGAGTTAGATTGGTTAAAAAAGAAGTCATCTTGGTGCATTTTCATATACTAAATTGGAAAATGCGACGAGGTGTTTTCTAATAAGCACGATTTTTTCTACCATGTCATTTTTAACTTTTTTTTCTGTTTTTTACAGGTAATACCAAGATATTCATAAAAAAATAAAATAAATACAAAATTACAGAAGAGGTGACAGGGGTGACAGACAATCGTGGTGACAGGGGAACATAAACGATTTTCCAAAAAATAGAGCTGTAATTTTATTATTTAAGAAAAATCATTCAAATTAAGAAAAAAAAAAACTTGTGACGCAAAAAGAATAAGAAGAAAATATCTTAATTGCATTTTCAAATAGAGCTTCAAAAATTCGATTGGAATCGCAAATTCAAATCTAAAGGCTTGAAAAAAGCTGTTCTTTGTTGCTGAGCGTAATGGTCCTTCAGGTCAAGCTTTGTCTATAGTTATTAACAGCAATGAAAATAAAGAACCCTTGTGACCATCTTAATAAAAACTTTCCTAGACAGTTAAAATTTTCTAAAAACAAGAATTTATTTTCTTTCTTTTGCAATTCCCTCAACGATTAATGAAGATTAATTCGATACTGTAGTAGTCAATATATCGTTAATTGTTAGAAATGATCAGATCCAAATCTAAGAAAAACAATAAAAGCTGTTTGATGATGATCATCGTACTGTGAAAAATGAACTACCTCTTTTCCCACGCGTTTCTCATGCGGATCGAAATGTCATGAAGAACAAAAAGATTGTTTTCACAAAATTGACGAGAAGTGATGAAATGCTGATGCCAGGGTACAGGAGCTTTACATAGTTTAGGATGGTAGATCTCTGTTGGTTGTAGACTATTTACCAACTCTTCCACGATGCCATGACTCCTGCACAATAATTAAGGTGTCTATTAAACGAAAGAAAAATACTAAAAGACTAGTTCATGGCATAAGAAAGGGATTTTATATTGAAAAGGGCTATAGCCCTCTCTTTGAAAAACTACCATAAACATAAACTGTTTAGAGTATAGTTTGTACAGTATGGTATACTATAGTAGATAGTATAATATAGTGTAGTACAGTATACTACAGCTTAGTATATATATTGTAGTATAATATAGTAGGCATAGTATAGTATAGTTAGAGTTTAGTTTGCAATATTTAAGCTGTTCATAGACAGCTATATAGCCTCGAAGCTAGTAACCCATTGCCAATATAAAGTGAAAATGAATATTTGTCTAGTTAATTTTTTCTGTACATTTAATTTTTCTGAAATTGAATGTTTGCTTAAATATTTACTGAATATTTAATTGAATATGTTCAAGCTCTCTCTCTCTCTCTCTCTCTCTCTCTCTCTCTCTCTCTCTCTCTCTCTCTCTCTCTCTCTCTCTCTCTCTCTCTCTCTCTCTCTTTTCATATTCTAACATTAAGTAGGTCATCTCTGTTTTTCTTTGCTTTCTCATTTTAAGATGCCATACTTTCTTTTTTTTTTCTTAGCGTACGGTATTTCTCTTTTAATAGAGACCTCCAGTATATTGTTGCGTTATTGTTGTGTTGTGTGGTTTCCTGTCATTGTAATGTCATTGAGAGTCATACTTAATCCCACCATTTACCCGTGCCATTTAAACATTTTCCTCTCCATTACTTGGACTATCTGTATTGGCTTTTTCTACAATTAATTAAAAAACTTTTTCCACAAAATAAGTTTTTCAAAGAAAAGTAAAGAACTCCATTAAACAAAAAATGAGCAAAAATCGAATCAAATAATCTACCAAGCTCGAAACTACCACAAATCAGCATCGGTAAATAAATGAAACCCAAAACGAACAGAAATTACAATAAATAACCGAGTCAAACTCAAAACGAGCAGAAGTTAACATAAGTTGGGCGCAAAACCCCGATGCCTTCCCAAGGCCAGAACAAAATTTGCACTTTACTGAAAAAATATAAATGTTTTTACTTTTATAACTTTAATAAATCAAATAATTTTAACATTTTGATTACTAAATATCAGTATATGTATATTAAACTGACAACGCACATTCATTGTATTTTTTCAGTAAAGTGCAAATTTTGTTCTGGCCTTGGGAAGGCATAGGGGTTTTGCGCCCAGCTTATGTTAATTTCTGCTCGTTTGAGTTTGACTCGGTTATTTATTGTAATTTCTGTTCGTTTTGGGTTTCATTTATTTATCGATGCTGATTTGTGGTAGTTTCGAGCTTGGTAGATTATTTGATTTGATTTTTGCTCATTTTTTGTTTAGTGGAGTTCTTTAATTTTCTTTGAAAAACTTATTTTATGGAAAAAGTTTTTTTAATTAATTTCTGTTCGTTTTATATTGACATGGTCTTTTCAGGGAAAAATAAAATAACACTTTAAATCTTTTCGTTTTTTAATACTTTATAGTTTGGCCTGATATTTGTATGCTGGAGAAAAATTTTCAGCACTTTTTAACAACATACACCATTTTAAAAATCTGGACACAAACAGTACTGTTTAATTAAGTTTCATACCTCCTCTAGTTGACCTGAAATGGATAACTTGATACCATTCGCAAAAAAATCTGTTGACTTTCTTTGATAGCTTGGATACACTTACACTATTTTGATTTGGTTAAATTTTAAGAGCAGAAGTAGCCTCGAAAGTTTGAACATAATACCCTCAGTCGTTCTTGGGATACTGCTGAGATGCCTTATTGGGAATTAGCATTATCACAGTGCATTTTGATTTTAATCTTAAGGCAACATTTAGTTTTTAAACATAATGGGCCAATGGGAGGGTGGGAGTGTAAGAGGGATTAGTTGCCCTCCAATCACTTTCGACTATTAAAAAGGGCATCAACCCTTTCTATTTTCAATCGAATGAGCCGCTTTCGAAGTTACCACGACAACTCCTTCGATACGAAGTGCCCTGGTCTAAACAACAACAACAACAACAAAAAATATTACTAATCACTTTCGACTATTAAAAAGGGCACTAGCCTTTGAATTTCCAATCGAATTAGCCTTTTTGAAGTTTCTACGACAACGCCTTCTATAACAACCTTATATGAGCCCAGGGCATAACTGAAAACCCTTGCCCTGAGAGTTGTGGGGGAGTGTCTTTCTGAAAAATATATTTTCTATCTGGAAATCAAATAGCCTACGCTAAGCAAAATGGCTATCTCAAAATTTTGATTGGATGTGTTTGGGTGAATGATGGATGTTGGGGGAGGGGGGGCTAAATGCCCTCCAATCAGTTTCGACTATCAAAAAGGGCACTAGTCCTTTGACTTTCCAATCAAATGAGCCCCTTTTGAAGTTTCTATGACAACGCCTTCTATAAAAACCTTATATACCTCAGGACATGACTTAAGACCCTTGCCCTGAGGGTTCTTGGGGAGTGTCCTCCTCAAAAACATATTTTCTATCTGGAAATCAACTACGCAGAACAAAATGGCTATATCAAAATTTTGATTGGATGTGTTTGGGGGAATGATGGGCGTGGGGGAGAGCTAGTTCCCCTCCAATCACTTTCGACTATTGAGAGGAGAACTAGCCCTTTGAATTTCCAATCGAATGAGCCTGTTTTGAAGTTTCTACGACAACGCTTTCTTATAAATCCTTATATGCCCCCAGGGCATAACTTAAAACCCTTGCCCTGAGGGCTGTGGGGGATTGTCCTCTGGGGGAGTGTCCTCCTAAAAAACATATTTTCTATCTGGAAATCAACTAGCCTACGCTGAACAAAATGGCTATCTCAAATTCTGATTGGATGTGTTTGGGGGAATTATGGGCGTGGGGGGCTAGTTGCCCTCAAATCACTTTCAACTATTAAAAAGGGCACTAGCCCTTTCAATTTCCAATCGAATGAGCCTGTTTTGAAGTTTCCACGACAACGCCTTCTATAAGAACCTTATATGCCCCCAGGCCATAACTTAAAATCCTTGCCCCGACGGTTGTGGGGGAGTGTCCTCCTCAAAAAGATATTTAATATCTGGAAATTAGCTACGCTGACAAAATTTCTATCTCAAAATTTTGATTGGATGTGTTTGGGGGAATGATGGGCTTGGGGGGGGGCTAGTTGCCCCCCAATCACTTTCGACTATTAAAAAGCGCACTAACCCTTTAAATTTCCATTCGAATGAGCCTGTTTTGAAGTTTCTACGACAACGCCTTCTATAAAAGCCTTATATGCCCCCAAGGCATAACTTAAAATCCTTGTCCCGAAGGTTGTGGGGGAGTATCCTCCTCAAAAAGATATTTTATATCAGGAAATCAGCTACGCTGACAAAATGCCTATCTCACAATTTTGATTGGATGTGTTTGAGGGAAAGATGGGCGTGGGGGGGCTAGTTGCCCTCCAATCCCTTTGGACTATTAAAAAGGGCACTAGCCCTTTGAATTTCCAATCGAATGAACCTGTTTTGAAGTTTCTACGACAATGCCTTCTATAAAAGCCTTATATGCCCCCAGGGCATAACTTAAAACCCTTGCCCCGAGGGTTGTGGGGGAGTGTCCTCCTCAAAAACCTGTTTTCTATCTGGAAATCAACTACGTTGAACAAAATGGCCATCTCACAATTTTGATTGGATGTGTTTGAGGGAAAGATGGGCGTGGGGGGGCTAGTTGCCCTCCAATCCCTTTGGACTATTAAAAAGGGCACTAGCCCTTTGAATTTTCAATCGAATGAGCCTTTTTTGAAGTTTCTACGACAACGCCTTCTATAAAAACCTTATATGCCCCCAGGGCATATATTAAAACCCTTGCCCTAAGGGTTGTGGGGAGTGTCCTCCTCAAAAACACATTTTTATCTTGAAATCATCTACGCTGAACAAAATGCCTATCCCAAAATTTTGATTGGATGTTTTTGGGGGAATGATGGGCATTGGGGGGGGGCTAGTCGCCCTCCAATCACTTTCGACTATTAAAAAGGGTACTATCCCTTTGAATTTCCAATCGAATGATCCTGTTTTGAAGTTTCTACGACAACGCCTTCTATAAAAACCTTATATGCCCCCAGGGCATAACTTAAAACCCTTGCCCTGAGGGTTGTGGGGGAGTGTCCTCCTCAAAAACATATTTTGTATCTGGAAATAAACTACGCTGAACAAAATGGCTATCTCACAATTTTGATTTGATATGTTTGGGGGAATGATGGGCGTAGGGGGGGGGGGCTAGTTGCCCTCCAATTACTTTCGACTATTAAAAAAGGCACTAGCCCTTTGAATTTCCAATCGAATGAGCCTTATTTTTGAGTTTCTACGACAACGCCTTCTATAAAAACCTTATATGCCCCAGGGCATAACTTAAAACCTTTGCCCTGAGGGTTGTGGGGGAGTGTCCTCCTCAAAAAACATTTATATCTGGAAATCAACTACGCTGAACAAAATGGCTATCTCAAGATTTTGATTGGATGTGTTTGGGGGAATGATGGGCGTGGGGGGGACTAGTTGCCCTCCAATCACTTTCGACTATTAAAAAGGGCACTAGCCCTTTGAATTTCCAATCGAATGAGCCTGTTTTGAAGTTTCTACGACAACGCCTTCTATAAAAACCTTATATGCCCCCAGGGCATAACTTAAAACCCTTGCCCCGAGGGTTGTGGGGGAGTGTCCTCCTCAAAAACCTATTTTCTATCTGGAAATCAACTAGGTTGAAAAAAATGGCCATCTCACAATTTTGATTGGATGTGTTTGAGGGAAAGATGGGCGTGGGGGGGGGGGGGATAGTTGCCCTCCAATCCCTTTGGACTATTAAAAAGGGCACTGGCCCTTTGAATTTCTAATTGAATGAGCCTTTTTTGAAGTTTCTACGACAACGCCTTCTATAAAAATCTTATATGCCCCCAGGGAATATATTAAAACCCTTGCCCTGAGGGTTGTGGGGGAGTGTCCTCCTCAAAAACACATTCTCTATCTTGAAATCATCTACGCTGAACAAAATGGCTATCTCAAAATTTTGATTGGATGTGTTTGGGGGAATGATGGGCGTGGGGGGTGCTAGTTGTCCTCCAATCACTTTCGACTATTAAAAAGGGCACTAGACCTTTGAATTTCACATCGAATGAGCCTGTTTTGAAGTTTCTATGACAACGCCTTCTATAAAAACCTTACATGCCCCCAGACCATAAATTAAAACCCTTGCCTTGAGGGTTGTGGGGGAGTGTCCTCCTCAAAAACATATTTTCTATCTGGAAATCAACTACGCTGAACAAAATGGCTATCTCATAATTTTGATTGGATATGTTTGGGGGAATGATGGGCGTGGGGGGGGGGGGCTAGTTGCCCTCCAATTACTTTCGACTATTAAAAAAGGCACTAGCCCTTTGAATTTCCAATCGAATGAGCCTGTTTTTAAGTTTTTACGACAACACCTTCTATAAAAACCTTATATGCCACCAGGGCATAACTTAAAACCCTTGCCTTGAGGGTTGTGGGGGAGTGTCCTCCTCAAAAACACATTTAATATCTGGAAATCAACTACGCTGAACAAAATGGCTATCTCAAAATTTCGATTGGATGTGTTTGGGCGAATGATTGGCGTGGAGGGGGGGGCTAGTTGCCCTCAAATCACTTTCAACTATTAAAAAGGGCACTAGCCCTTTCAATTTCCAATCGAATGAGCCTGTTTTGAAGTTTCTACGACAACGCCTTCTATAAAAACCTTATATGCCCCCAGGCCATAACTTAAAATCCTTGCCCCGACGGTTGTGGGGGAGTGTCCTCCTCAAAAAGAAATTTTATATCTGGAAATTAGCTACGCTGAAAAAATGTATATCTCAAAATTTTGATTGGATGTGTTTGGGGGAATGATGTGCTTGGGGGGGGGCTAGTTGCCCCCCAATCACTTTCGACTATTAAAAAGGGCACTAGCCCTTTCAATTTCCAATCGAATGAGCCTGTTTTGAAGTTTCTACGACAATGCCTTCTATAAAAGCCTTATATGCCCCCAGGGCATAACTTAAAACCCTTGCCCCGAGGGTTGTGGGGGGGTGTCCTCCTCAAAAGCCTGTTTTCTATCTGGAAATCAACTACGTTGAACAAAATGGCCATCTCACAATTTTGATTGGATGTGTTTGGGGGAATGATGGGCGTGGGGGGGGGGCTAGTTGCCCTCCAATCCTTTTGGACTATTAAAAAGGGCACTAGCCCTTTGAATTTCCAATCGAATGAGCCTTTTTTGAAGTTTCTACTACAACGCCTTCTATAAAAACCTTATATGCCCCCAGGGCATATATTAAAACCCTTGCCCTAAGGGTTGTGGGGGAGTGTCCTCCTCAAAAACACATTTTTTATCTTTAAATCATCTACGCTGAACAAAATGCCTATCTCAAAATTTTGATTGGATGTTTTTGGGGGAATGATGGGCATGGGGGGGGGCTAGTTGCCCTCCAATCACTTTAGACTATTAAAAAGCGCACTAGCCCTTTGAATTTCAAATCGAATGATCCTGTTTTGAAGTTTCTACGACAACGCCTTCAATAAAAACCTTATATGCCCCCAGGGCATAACTTAAAACCCTTGCCCTGAGGGTTGTGGGGGAGTGTCCTCCTCAAAAACATATTTTCTATCTGGAAATCAACTACGCTGAACAAAATGGCTATCTCACAATTTTGATTGGATATGTTTGGGGGAATGATGGGCGTAGGAGGGGGGCTAGTTGCCCTCCAATTACTTTCGACTATTAAAAAAGGCACTAGCCCTTTGAATTTCCAATCGAATGAGCCTGTTTTTGAGTTTCTACGACAACGCCTTCTATAAAAACCTTATATGCCACCAGGGCATAACTTAAAACCTTTGCCCTGAGGGTTGTGGGGGAGTGTCCTCCTCAAAAACACATTTATATCTGGAAATCAACTACGCTGAACAAAATGGCTATCTCAAGATTTTGATTGGATGTGTTTGGGGGAATGATGGGCGTGGGGGGGGGACTAGTTGCCCTCCAATCACTTTCGACTATTAAAAAGGGCACTAGCCCTTTGAATTTCCAATCGAATGAGCCTGTTTTGAAGTTTCTACGACAACGCCTTCTATAAAAGCCTTATATGCCCCCAGGGCATAACTTAAAACCCTTGCCCCGAGGGTTGTGGGGGTGTGTCCTCCTCAAAAACCTATTTTCTATCTGGAAATCAACTACGTTGAAAAAAATGGCCATCTCACAATTTTGATTCGATGTGTTAGAGGGAAAGATGGGCGTGGGGGGGGGATAGTTGCCCTCCAATCCCTTTGGACTATTAAAAAGGGCACTAGCCCTTTGAATTTCCAATCGAATGAGCCTTTTTTGAAGTTTCTACGACAACGCCTTCTATAAAAACCTTATATGCCCCCAGGGCATATATTAAAACCCTTGCCCTGAGGGTTGTGGGGGAGTGTCCTCCTCAAAAACACATTCTCTATCTTGAAATCATCTACGCTGAACAAAATGCCTATCTCAAAATTTTGATTGGATGTGTTTGGGGGAATGATGGGCGTGGGGGGGGGCTAGTTGTCCTCCAATCACTTTCGACTATTAAAAAGGGCACTAGCCCTTTGAATTTCCAATCGAATGAGCCTGTTTTGAAGTTTCTACGACAACGCCTTCTATAAAAACCTTATATGCCCCCAGGGCATAACTTAAAACCCTTGCCCTGAGGGTTGTGGGGGAGTGTCCTCCTCAAAAACATATTTTCTATCTGGAAATCAACTACGCTGAACAAAATGGCTATCTCATAATTTTGATTGGATATGTTTTGGGGAATGATGGGCGTTGGGGGGGGGGGCTAGTTGCCCTCCAATTACTTTCGACTATTAAAAAAGGCACTAGCCCTTTGAATTTCCAATCGAATGAGCCTGTTTTGAAGTTTCTACGACAACGCCTTCTATAAAAACCTTATATGCCCCCAGGGCATAACTTAAAACCCTTGCCCTGAGGGTTGTGGGGGAGTGTCCTCCTCAAAAACATATTTACTATCTGGAAATCAACTACGCTGAACAAAATGGCTATCTCATAATTTTGATTGGATATGTTTTGGGGAATGATGGGCGTTGGAGGGGCTAGTTGCCCTCAAATCACTTTCGACTATTAAAAAGGGCACTAGACCTTTGAATTTCCAATCGAATGAGCCTGTTTTGAAGTTTCTACGACAACGCCTTCTATAAAAACCTTATATGCCCCCAGGCCATAACTTAAAATCCTTGCCCCGACGGTTGTGGGGGAGTGTCCTCCTCAAAAAGAAATTTTATATCTGGAAATTAGCTACGCTGAAAAAATGTATATCTCAAAATTTTGATTGGATGTGTTTGGGGGAATGATGGGCTTGGGGGGGGGCTAGTTGCCCTCCAATCACTTTCAACTATTAAAAAGGGCACTAGCCCTTTAAATTTCCATTCGAAGGAGCCTGTTTTGAAGTTTCTACGACAACGCCTTCTATAAAAGCCTTATATGCCCCCAAGGCATAACTTAAAATCCTTGCCCCGAAGGTTGTGGGGGATTGTCCTCCTCAAAAAGATATTTTATATCAGGAAATCAGCTACGCTGACAAAATGCCTATCTCAAAATTTTGATTGGATGTGTTTGGGGGAATGATGGGCGTGGGGGGGGGCTAGTTGCCCTCCAATCACTTTCGACTATTAAAAAGGGCACTAGCCCTTTCAATTTCCAATCGAATGAACCTGTTTTGAAGTTTCTATGACAATGCCTTCTATAAAAGCCTTATATGCCCCCAAGGCATAACTTAAAACCCTTGCCCCGAGGGTTGTGGGGGGTTGTCCTCCTCAAAAACCTGTTTTCTATCTGGAAATCAACTACGTTGAACAAAATGGCCATCTCACAATTTTGATTGGATGTGTTTGGGGAAAGATGGGCGTGGGGGGGGGGCTAGTTGCCCTCCAATCCCTTTGGATTATTAAAAAGGGCACTAGCCCTTTGAATTTCCAATCGAATGAGCCTTTTTTGAAGTTTCTACGACAACGCCTTCTATAAAAAACTTATATGCCCCCAGGGCATATATTAAAACCCTTGCCCTAAGGGTTGTGGGGGAGTGTCCTCCTCAAAAACATATTTTTTATCTTGAAATCATCTACGCTGAACAAAATGCCTATCTCAAAATTTTGATTGGATGTTTTTGGGGGAATGATGGGCATGGGGGGGCTAGTTGCCCTCCAATCACTTTCGACTATTAAAAAGGCACTAGCCCTTTGAATTTCCAATCGAATGAGCCTGTTTTGAAGTTTCTACGACAACGCCTTCTATAAAAACCTTATATGCCCCCAGGGCATAACTTAAAACCCTTGCCCTGAGGGTTGTGGGGGAGTGTCCTCCTCAAAAACATATTTTCTATCTGGAAATCAACTACGCTGAACAAAATGGCTATCTCAAGATTTTGATTGGATGTGTTTGGGGGAATGATGGGCGTGGGGGGGACTAGTTGCCCTCCAATCACTTTCGACTATTAAAAAGGGCACTAGCCCTTTGAATTTCCAATCGAATGAGCCTGTTTTGAAGTTTCTACGACAACGCCTTCTATAAAAGCCTTATATGCCCCCAGGGCATAACTTAAAACCCTTGCCCCGAGGGTTGTGGGGGAGTGTCCTCCTCAAAAACATATTTTCTATCTGGAAATCAACTACGTTGAACAAAATGGCTATCTCACAATTTTGATTGGATGTGTTTGAGGGAAAGATGGGCGTGGGGGGGGGGGCTAGTTGCCCTCCAATCCCTTTGACTATTAAAAAGGGCACTAGCCCTTTGAATTTCCAATCGAATGAGCCTTTTTTGAAGTTTCTACGACAACGCCTTCTATAAAAAACCTTATATGCCCCCAGGGCATATATTAAAACCCTTGCCCTAAGGGTTGTGGGGGAGCGTCCTCCTCAAAAACACATTTTTTATCTTGAAATCATCTACGCTGAACAAAATACCTATCTCAAAATTTTGATTGGATGTGTTTGGGGGAATGATGGGCGTGGGGGGGGGCTAGTTGCCCTCCAATCACTTTCGACTATTAAAAAGGGCACTAGCCCTTTGAATTTCCAATCGAATGAGCCTGTTTTGAAGTTTCTATGACAACGCCTTCAATAAAAACCTTATATGCCCCCAGGTCATAACTTAAAACCCTTGCCCTGAGGGTTGCGGGGGAGTGTCCTCCTCAAAAACATATTTTCTATCTGGAAATCAACTACGCTGAACAAAATGGCTATCTCATAATTTTGATTGGATATGTTTGGGGGAATGATGGGCGTGGGGGGGCTAGTTGCCCTCCAATCACTTTCGACTATTAAAAAAGGCACTAGCCCTTTGAATTTCCAATCGAATGAGCCTGTTTTTAAGTTTCTACGACAACGCCTTCTATAAAAACCTTATATGCCACCAGGGCATAACTTAAAACCCTTGCCTTGAGGGTTGTGGGGGAGTGTCCTCCTCAAAAACACATTTAATTTCTGGAAATCAACTACGCTGAACAAAATGGCTATCTCAAAATTTCGATAGGATGTGATTGGCGTGGGGGGGGGGCTAGTTGCCCGCCAATCACTTTCGACTATTAAAAAGGGCACTAGAAATCTCAATTTCGAATCGAATGAGCCCCTATGAAGTCTCTACGACGACCCCTTCTATATGAAGTGCCCTGCTTTAAAGAAAAAAAAATAATAAACTGTATATTGTCAACATTGATCTTATATGCCCTCAGGGCATAACTTAAAACCCTTGCCCTGAGGGTTGTGGGGGAGTGTCCTCCTCAAAATGATATTTTATATCTGGAAATCAACTACGCTGAACAAAATGGCTATGTCAAAATTTTGATTGGATGTGTTTGGGGGAATGACGGGCGTGGGTGGGGGGCTAGTTGCCCTCCAATCACTTACGACTATTAAAAAGGGCACTAGCCACTCCAATTTTCAATCGTATGAGCCCTTTTCAAAGTTTCTACGACAACTCCTTCGATACGAAGTGCCCGAGTATGAAGAAAAAAAAAAACAAAAAAAAACAACATATTGTGCCCACATCGTTATTTACATAGGCAGCGCTAGCGCGCTGCCTATGATTTGCCATGTCTTGATGCTTACTGCAAAATACTTGATTGGAACAAGCGCCTGCAATTAAAGGCCCAGGAACAAGATAAGCCTCTTGGACCAAATAACCATAAGTAGTACTTGTAAATAATTTTGAGCCATAAGTAGTACTTGTAAATAATTTGAGCATGAATAAACTGACTGATTAATTGACTGGTTGAAAAATCAGCAAAAACTCAGCTAAAAACAGCTTAAGCTGGGGTAGCTTTCCCTTGAAGGCATAATTGTCTTTGGGAATCAAAAGATTGTTAGTTTTTGAATTTCTACGCACGAACACCATTTTCAAATATGACTAATAGGTATTTACTACTACTACTACTTTTAACAACTCACTTCAGCACCAAGCCGACAGAGGCCAACACAGCTACGCATGCCCTAATCCTAATCTGTTCAAAGCCACCCTCTTTACACCCTCCCAGGAAGTTCCCATTTACCTTAAATCTTCTTTACGACATCCTCCCACGCCAACTGTGGAAGACCTGCTTTCTGTTATTCCCTAGACGGTTGGCTGAAAATGACAATCTTTGGCAATCTGTCATCCTTCATCCACAGAACATGCCCTAGCAATTGCTGATTTAGAATTGCTTATTTAATTTCACGTTTCTACAAGGAAAGAGACGAAAATATAATGCTGCCGTAAGGACTTCATAGTTTTTAAACAGCAACTTAGAAAGTTGCGGTTTTGAGGTATAAATAGACGTAAGGTGGGTCCAGGGATACAAAAATGTTATTATTTTTATATCCTAGGTGCTTTAAAAACAATAGTTAAAATAAAGTTAATTACTCAGCATTGAATCGGCGTCGAATTGTCTTTGAAATGGTGTCCGACCGTGAAGACGCAAAAGACCGTGAGAGCTCAGGTACAACTTCCTCATTGTCCAATTTATTTACCGAAGCAAACGTTTTCTTCTGAGAACAGGGAGAGGTTGGTTCACTATAGCAGTCAGTTGTTGGAGGAGTGAATTTCTCCTTTTTTCTCTTCTTGCTCTTGGTTTTTGTTTCTGGTTTCTCTGCTGACAGACACTAGAAGAATAAAAAACTATTTTTAGTAAAGAAAATACTCTAACATGGAGTGGGGCTTCTACGTGACATTTGAGACTAACTTGCATCCCCATTAGATAATTTACATTAGATAGGTAGCTTAGTGGCAAGGATTTTTTTGATTTATCTGAAACCCTTTGCACATGTAACCTTTTGTACATGTCTATACTTTGTACATACGTGGTTAGCACGCTTTACCTAAAATCCTTTGTCTTTGAGGACAGTGGTTTGAGTCCTGGTGTCGCTGTTTATTTGGTTTGGAATGGGGGTCAGTAGCGTGACTCAGCCAGAGTCGACCCAGCTCTAAATGAGTACCTCAAGAAGTCTGGGGAATTTAAACAGGAAGGGTGTGCAAAAGCACAGGTTAGCTGGCCCCAAACCCCCAATTGCAATTCCTGGCTGAAGGGCCATGAAACGGAGATCACCAAGGGACTGCATGCCATGTAATGCCGTATTCTTTATCCTTTTTTACCTTTGTACATGTACATGTACAGACATTAGTAGTTTTTACTCCATACTGACTTGCTCAAAAATATTAATTGAACGGGTAGTAGAAAGAGCTAATTTAATGGGGTTGCTTTCTATTGGAAAAAGAAAGGTTTAAACCAAACAGGCGCGGGGACCAGAGGCAGGATATGGGTTTTTGCTCCACAGATCCCAAGTCTTTGTTACGTATACTGAATTGTCATATATTTTCATATGATCTATTAGTTTTTGCGTTTTTTCAGGATCCCTTGACCCTCCCTATGGACATTCTTTAATACAAGCAAGATCTCACATGCTGAGCCCCAAAGGCTACTAATGCTTAAGGTGAACAATGCTAACTGTTAAAATTCAAACACTCCCCTCCCCTACGGAAGTGGCCTTTCCTCCCCTCCCAGCAATACCAGATTTGTGTTTTTTAAAGGATCCTTTAAAAGAATTTTCTAATGGATGAAGTCTCATTTAGGTTCCAAGGGAAAATTAAGCATCCTCAAGGGACATAAACCAATAAATAGCTTTAAAGTGTTTTTGTTGAAGGAACACGAAAATCACCGAAAACTGACATACGGTACCTTAAGTTTCACTCTTTTCGTTTTGCCGTCATCACTATACAGAAATACATATTTAGGTAAATCAGTGTTATTAGCACTTGACATAGCTATGTGCTTTGGCTTTCAAATAAACAACCGTTGCCTGGCAACTAATTTGAGCCAAACAACAAAGTCTCTTTGAGCATAGAGCTAAAAGTGGAAGGATATAGAGGTTTTCCAAACAGCCCAGGCTCCAAGCAGACGTAGTTAGTGTTTTTAAAATAACCGGACTTCGAATTGAAATTATTGGGCGGAGATGAGGGTATGAGCGAAGTAAGAATCCTATTTGTGAGGGCTGTGGGCCCTAGACCTTGTCTAAATGAAATTAAGGCCAAGGCCTTAATATCACTTGAGAAAATCAAGCCGGAGTTCGGTTAATCTTTATTTTAATTAATTTAAAAACTTTTTCCACAAAACAAGTTTTTCAAAGAAAAGTAGAGCTCCATTAAACCAAAAATGAGCAGAATTAAAGTCCTAAAATATTACAAGCGTAAAACTACCACAAAACACCATCAATAAATATATGAAACCTAAAACGAACAGAAATTACAATAAATGACGAAGTCAAACTCAAAACGAGCAAAAATGAACATGAGTAGTGCTGACAACCCCCATGTCTTCTCAAGACCAGAATATAATTTTTACGTTGCTGAAAAAAAAATACATTTTAAATGTTTTCTATTTCTCGACTTTAATAAATAAAAAATTCATGAAACTGTAAGGAATAAATATCGGTATATGTGTATTAAACTGACCATCCACGGTCATTTGTTTTGTTTTTTTTCCATTTTAAAGCGCTAGTTTTCTATAATCATACAAACATAGGGAATTACAACTAGTTGATTCATTTGAACTAGTTTTATTGATATATGGTAGATATACTGTGAAACAATAATTTTTGTTCGTTTTAAGCTTCAACTTCGCTCTTTACTTTCCTCAGAAAAATATGGCAAAAGAAAAAAATTAATACCACTTCTCACAGGTAAGATTCCTACAGGTGAATGCAACTTTTTTTTTCATCGAATCATGTTTTTTTTAAAGTTTCTTTTCCTTAACTTTCCTGGATGTAGAAACTAACGTGGGAACTATGATGACGCACTTGTCTTTTACTTTAAAATTTATTTCATGTTGCTGTTAAATAAATCTCACATAGGCTACTCTCTGAGAAAATTTGACAATAGATGGTTCATTTATATAAAATCAACAACAAAATTTAAACAGTTAAACTACATACAACACTATACCCCCAGCGCAAGTTTCTATGCTCTATACAACTCAAAAGTCGTATGGGGTTCCTTTCAAGAATCTTGATCTTTGTCCATATTATTTGAAAAAACTACGTTTTCTAAAGAGTTAAAGAGGCTGAGTCACAAGTTCGAACCTTAAAACGTACAGGGATTAGGAGGTACAGTTGGGGGGCTGCCGCCCGGGGGCTGCCGCCCCCCAAACCCCCGCTTTCGCAGCCTTAAAAAAAAGTTTTTTTAAACTGAAAGTAAGGAGCGACATTAAAACTTAAAACGAACAGAAATTATTCCGTATATGAAAGGGGCTGTGCCCTCCTCAACGCCTCGTTCTTTACGCTAAAGTTTGACTTTCTCACAACTCTTTTTTTTAAACAATAAAAACTTTAGCGTTAAGAGCGAGGCGCTGAGGAGGGAACAGCCCTTTTCATATACGGAATAATTTCTGTTCGTTTTAAGTTTTAATGTCGCTCCTTACTTTCACTTTAAAAAACTTTTTTTTTTATTTAAAGGCTGCGAAAGCGGGGGTTTGGGGGGCGGCAGCCCCCCTCAACTGTACCTCCTAATCCCTGTACGTTTTAAGGTTCGAACTTGTGACTCAGCCTCTTTAACTCTTTAGAAAACGTAGTTTTTTTCAAATAATTTCTGCACATTTTTGTACAGTTTATTGCTTATTATTGCTTGACTAACTGTTAGCTGATCGTGTCAGGAGTTAAAGTTGGAGGGCTGCCGCCCCCCAAAACCCCCGCTCTTCAAGATTCTTGTGTTAAGGCTTTTAATTCCTGAATACTCAAATCAAATGCACAGTAAGATTTTCTTTTTTCAACTTGTCTTCGAGCATGCGGGTATACGGCATGTTATCAAAGCAGTGAAGACTTACCTGTAACCTGAAGGCCGACTGTGATATTCTTCTGGAGACGCCTATTGAGCCGAAGGATTTAATAGATTGGATTTAAAAAAGAAACTGAGTTTCTTTTTTAAACTTTAAATTGAATATATAAAAAATCCCCTCTGACGGGGAATCGAACCCGAGTCTTCCGCCTGACAGTCAGGAGTAGCGACCATTATACCACAGAGACAATTGTTAAATTATTTTTAGTCTATGGAATCTATTTTTGACGCAAGCAAATCCCCACAAAACTTGATATTTGGTTTTTGGAAAACAGGGAAGGAGTGATCGGATTGAGCTGAAATTTTGAGGATAAGCTCCCAGGCCCCAGGAAAGCTTATCCTCTAAATTTCAGCCCGATCTAACAACTTTAAAGGGGGGCTGTGGTGGGAAAATTTAACATGGGCTCTTATAGGAAAACGAGGTTTTTCGTAAATGTAAATTCGGGGGATAATTTTTTCGGTCTGAAAATATCAAAAGGCCCTAACAGGTCGAATTCCGCTTCGAATGAGTCCTCATTCACCAGATCCGTTGCCAACTGTGGCCTGTAGGCGTGGCTAATAAAAAAAAGAGAAATGAACATTAAGTGGCTATATCTGTTTTTTGGAAAACAGGGAAGGAGTGATCGGATTGAGCTGAAATTTCGATGATAAGCCCCCGGGCCCTAGGAAAGCTTAATCTCTAAATTTCATCCCGATCAGACAACGTTAAAGGGGGGCTGTGGTGGGAGGGTCGAAACTTCCGGCCCAGTTTACCCCATGAAAATAAAGTCGGAAGAGGATGAAATTTTGCACGTTTCTTAGTTTGAGCTTGGGCTACAAATGCGATCACTGCCGTCTCTCTGCGACCTCTAGGACCGGAAATCGCTTAACATTGTGGTGGGTCGCCTCTTTAAAGAGGCACAAGTGTGCCTCCTTGACAGAAATAAGACTCTTTAGCTAGCAATGAAACTGTTTTTTTTAATACTTTTCCTGGATCTGACCCCTGGGATTTACTAACTTTAGATCTTTTCATTTTCTATTGAAAACATGACTTCTTTAACCCTTTCGCGACGGACTTAATTGAAGTCCTAGGCAAATAAATTCAATTTTATTACGACATCATGCAACATTTTTCTGAAATGATGATGCTCTCTCTACATCGTGCATTTTGTTCCAAATCCAATGATATACGACAAGTTTAGCTTTGAGTTCGTTAAAGTTATTTAGCTGAGGGCGTTGTTTTGCTCTTTGATTTTTTTTTTTTAGGTAAGAAGTAAGATTTTTTTGTGACAGCAAATTATAACGTGATAAGATCAGAGCAAAAAGTCAGAGTTATTGAGGTGTGTAATAAAAGGTTTTGGTAAAAACAAAAATCTGATAAAGCCATTTGGACGCCTGCTGTGATTGGTTCTATTCGGGCAGCATGATTTTTGTTTTATAGTTACTTCATTCTAGACCAAGCAAAAGCGAATATCTACAAATCATAGTCCCATACTGGACGCCATAGAAGAAGTGGCAAGCGATCTTAGTGATCTGAATGAAGATGCTGACAGGTTTCAGCAGTCTGAAGAGATGGAGCTAGTTCTATCGGAAGACACCGACACAGAGGACAGTGCTATGGAGGCGGACCTGGCTGAAACGGTGTAAGCTACTGTTCTCCCTAGCTCAGGTACGGATGACGCTGGGAAAAACTCACTAGCCACTTCTCCAACCCCAAACAACACAGATTTTGCCTTGCTGTGCCTTAAACTTCACCGGGACCAGTTCCGTCACGTTTCACAAATCAGTCGTTCAAAAATGTAAGACCACTAGCAAGGTAGGCAAAAGCCATTGAGCTAGAAAAGACTTGGAAGAAAGTCGTCGCACAAATCCAGTTGCATTTGATGAGTCCCGAGGCTAATTTTCAAGAAATAGGGCGTGATTTAACTCGTACGGATTTTTTCTCAATTCTTCGGCAATGAGCTGCTCAAACTTCTGGTTTTTTAATCAAATCTTTGTTCACTTAAGAAAGGCAGGAATTTAAACGTAACAAACAATGAACTTAAAGTGTTCATTGGAATAAATCTGTTTATGGGGTACCAAGACCGTATCCAGTGGGTGGGTTAGGGGGTTTACCCCCCCCCCCCCCAAAAAAAAGATATTTGTCCGACTCATAAAAACGCAACAAAAAAGCATATTAATAATCTTTAGACGCGTTTTATTTGCAGCCCCCCCCCCCCGAACGAAATTCCTGGATACGGCCCTGTGAGGCACCACCAACATCAAAGCATGAGAGACAACTGGGCAAGTAATCTTGATCTGGGTGTCCCTTTGTATCGTCAAGTCTTGACGACAGAGCCTAGAGCACAAATCAAACTCCAGCCTTTTGGGAGTTTGAGGGGTTACTAGCTCCAGGCTTATATGCAGTAATATCTGTTCATATCAATTCGGTTGATCATTCATTTTAAATTCTGTTCGTGTTAGTATTCTATCATACGTTCATATTAACATTTGTTACTGAAACTCTGATCTGATTACTAATTTTCATTCCTATTCGTTTTAGATTTCATTTAAATTGCATTTAGTAACTTCTATTTGCTGTAGGTTTAACTTGGTATACGACTTTATTCCAGCTCATTTCAGTTTTGAATATAGCTCTTTATTATTCTTTGATTTTTTTTTTTTTAATTTATAGCATCAATAAATCTTTGCAACTTCAGAAATACACTACTTAAGAAATTGAATGTAGCTTAGGCAAGTTCAACTTCAATGGACACATTAATAATTAAAAAAATAAATCTCACATAATCGAAATATTTCTGGACACCCAGAACCACAATATTTACATTTTAAACATAATATGAAGAGTGGTCACTGCTCCTACTCTCAGAGACAACCTTACCCCTCATTTTCGAAAAAAAAAACAAATACCTTCCTGCTCCTACGCCCAAGGGAAACCACCACATAAAAAGTAATAATAAAAAATAAATATAAACTAATTCAATCAGATTCCAAATTTCACACAATTCTTGAATCTATATTTTAATTTTATTAAACTTAGATTAATCTTAAACTATTTAGTTATCATATTTTAATTATACAGTTCTTTTGTAATTCTAATAAATTACTTTTATACTTTTTTTTATTAATATTCAAATTAATAGCATCAATAAGTCGCTGCAACTAGATGTAATGTAGCTTACGCAACATAATGGAACTTCTTACGCATGTGAAAGCTCCATAAGCCAAACTTGAAAAACATGCCTTTCGAATTTTAGACAGCTGATTGCAGAATTAGTCTAAGCGGAACTAATTCGTCTTAAATGGAAATCATTCATATGACTAGAGCAAATTTCCTAGAGTTTGAAAACTACTATGTTTCTTCTGTGCGACGCTTCAAGAAAAATATATTCGACTAAAGAGGACTTCTAACTAATGCCGCTTAGATAATAACAGTGAAAAATCAAGCCCTACTAAGAGATTGCTTTCATCAGAACTAAGTTTCCTATTGCATCTTCAAAAAAGAAAAAAAAGGTTTCGCATAGGTTACCCTCAAATGCGGCTTGCTCAGTTTTGTTGAGAATCAAAGACTTCATTGAACTGGAAAGCTTATTTTATGAAAATTTAAATTTCTACTATATTTTAGAGGGTACATTTTTTATGACTCTTTTCTAATTTTTTAACCATCAAACTGTATCAAAGAATATTTTGGAAAAAGTTGTAAAATATTTACTTAAATTCGTCACTTTTTACCCTCACCCTATACACTTCTATACACACACTGAGTCTAGCTAAAAAAAAAAAAGAGGAAACAAAGACAATTATAGAAAAATAATGATATATTAAATTATAAATTTCAACAATAAAATCCGAATATATGTCAACAATTTTCCAAAATCGTATAAAAAAATAAAGAACAACAAATTAGTAACTGCAAACAAATCTATTTGGCAAAAGAAGGGAACCTAGTTGGTCAAAAGAAGAGTTCAAACAAGAATTAAGAGAAGTGGTTACGCTTTATGTCTAAGGGAAACAGGTCATCAAAAGTCGAGTTTCAAGACAAAAAAAGGGAAAAAAACTGTACTCAAAAGGCATCAAAAGCTCTACAATTAATTTTGAAATAAAACATCGGATATCTAATAACTAGCTCACTGACTTCCTAGTAGAGAAAAACCGATAGATAAGAAAATAGGAAATTTGTGAAATATGGGTAAAGCGAATTTAATAAGTAGGACATTTAACGGGACGAGGAAATTTGAAAACTGGGAATACAGAGATTTAATAGTTATCTCATTGAATCGAAAGCGGAGGGAAAAAATAATGACGGATAAAAAATGGCTAAAATAGGAAAAAATTAGAAATCAACTAAAAGTTAGGACTACATGGCATTATTATCAATAAAGTTTGTTAGAGATTACGACAAGGAATGGGGTCTTACTTGAATGTCTGTCTAATAACCTAATCAAACAATATAATGAGGTAAAGGTAAACCTCAAAATAACTGAAGTTCGAAAAACAATCATAAACAGCCTGCACATTTTAGGCGTGCAGACTGCACACATACTGCACCAAAAACCGACTGTACATTTTCGGTATCCTGATAGTTGGTTCATCGAGCTAAAAATTTACCCAATTCTAAAGCAAGGGGAAATGTTGTTTGTTAACTGAAAAAAGCAAATTTTTCAAATAATTCATTAATAAGCCCAATTTTCAAATCAAATGTCATATAGAAGTTAAGTCACAATTAATACACTAAAATCCCAAAACAAATTCCCATACACAATAAATTACCTAACTTTATTAAATTAACAAGAAAAATTAACTAGAGTAAATTTGATTCCAGAATACACTAACTTTAGGGAGCAATAAAAAAGAAAGAAACAGTTAGTTTTTTCAACAAAACCTGGAACATTTTAAAGCTTCAAAAACAGTCACTGGACTAGAACTTAAAAATTTAAACAAAAGAAAAAATACAAGGCCAATTATTACATACGTTGAAAAACTGTTTCACATTAATATGAACGGTGGAGGTTTGGAAAATAATCCATGGGTTTTAGGAAAACAGGTTATCATTAATAATAAAACCAATCTTAAAATTCAAGCAAACATGCGATAGATGGTGGGTAGTTTATTTTAATTGTTTCTAATCACAGCAGCATAGGGCTATCGAAGTTATATTATTGTGTATAACTCTATTATGCTTCATTTATATATGAAGTATTTCTCCTTCTACACAGAACATCCAATTTAAACATTAAATCTATATTAAACAATTAAAAGAAGAAGCGTAACCACATTCAAATCATACAACCTATTCGTGAGTATTAAATTTTGTAAAACTACATATAGGAAAGAAGTGGAGTAAAGAAAATATAGTAAATAAGCGAAAAATAAAATCCGTGAATTATGTGAAATAAAATACGAGAAGTAAAATATAAGAAGTAAAACACGAGAAGTAAAATACGACAATTATAGAAAACAGCAAGTAGAACAGACTCCAAGGAGACACAAATCTACGGTAGAAGCTCAAGTTGGCCGTTTTCATCTAATAAAACTTCTTGGCCATTAAGTCTAACAGCTACTTTGGCACCATCATAATGAACTCGTTTTGTGTCTATGAGGTTATGCCTAAAATAAAAATGCTTCCTTTGATTGTTGCAGTTCAACGACGTTGTCAGGTGAAGGCTTGGAATCTGTAAAGTTAAATTCGCGGTCCTTGCGCAAGATTTCAGATACAAATTTGCATTTCCATCACTTCCTCTGTCAAATATTCTGAAAATGAAAAACAGTTTATTCATCTGTAAATGTTCTAAAAAAGCGATTGTTAGTTAGACTATCGTATATTTATTCATCTGGAAGTGTTCCAAAAAAGGAGTTTTAAGTCAGACTATTGCATGCTCCGTAGCTATGTGAAAGCTATGCGGTACTGTTATTAAGTCAATTTTCAAGTAGCACAGAGTTGAAGAAGCAATAGAATTTCCTTTTGTAACTTTATTTTTTTTCAATAGGATTATTTACTTTGTTTTTAAAGAAACCATGAAATCTTTATTCCATCTAGAATAGTGATTGAACAATGATGTCAAAAATGTTCCTGACTCTAACACGAGCCCTAATTCTACCTCAAAACCGATATGAGGTGGAATAGGGGTTCGTAAACTCATAACGGAAGGTTTCGATAATATACCTACTATTGTTCTTAGTACAATTGAGCATGATGAAATACTAGAATGTTGTTTCAATAAATAGATAGTATCTACAGAAAATCGGCAAAGACCAGACTTACATTCAGACCATCAGAATGAGCCTCAAGAAAATATGTGGGCCAACTGGTCTAAGTTGATGCAATATGCAGGGGAAATGTTTTATTTATATTACCAATGGAGCATTTTTTTTTTCTTGTTCTTTTTTATTAATGAAGTACAATACAGGCACCAGTGGCGGCGCGTCCTCTAGGCAAACTAGGCGGCCACCTAGGGCGGCAACCTGAAGAGGGGGGCAAAAATGGAAACATTAGAAAAAAATGATTTCAGAATAAAACTTTATGAATATTAGCTTGATTTACGTTTTACAGGTCAACTTACTGATTCATACTGCATAAAAGACGTGAGTGACAGACGACACTCAACAGTAGTCGACAGCGGCGGTTGTGCACTGAGGAAGGTGAAGAGGCGCGGGTCGGTACTGTGCTATGTGAGGGGATTGGGAAGCAGGGAGGGGGCGCTGCCGCCACCGCGTACTCTCAGAGTAGCCACGTGACCTTGAAGGTTACGAAGTTCTTTGCTTTGGTTCAAGAAATTTATGTTTATTTTTCTGCTTCAACTCTTAGAAAACCTGTAACTAACTTGACGCTCAAGCCCCTTAGTGAAACCAGATGGGAAAGTCGAATAGATGCTTTCGTACCTCTTCGATAACAACTGGGTGATGTTCATAACACTAAAGTGTTATGAACATCACCCAGTTGATGTTCATTGTTGATGAAATGGACATTTATGAAGATCGCTCTTTAGATGAGTCAACAGGTAACAACTCGCGAGTGCAAGCTTTAGGTCTGGCAAAAAAATTTTGAAAAATACAATTTTGTTGCAAGTGCAGTTTTATGGCACAGTATACTTTTTGAAATCAACATAACAAGTAAGCAGTTACAATCCAAACAATTTGTTTTGGATGCTGCCAAACATCAATTATGCAAAACTAAATTGTACTTACAAAGGTTACGTTGCAACGATGGCTTTGGAAGTATTCTAGTTGACGCCAGAGGAGTAACAGAGGATCTAAACATTCAACCAACATTTGAAACAGAAACCCTGCCAACTCGGTTGAAAAAAGAAAAAACAGTTTGATTACGAAGCGGATGATGAACTTTTGGTACCCCCTCAAGAACACTTCAAAGTCAATTTCCATTTTGCCAGTCTCGATACTGCAATTTCTTCTCTGGATAAAGCATGTCAACAGTTAGACGATATTACTGCTATATTCGGATTTCTCTACAACATATCCAAGGTAAATGCCACAACAACAAAGTCGCTGATGGACGATTGTATGAATTTACAACATTTCCTCTCAAACAATGAAGATAAAGATATTGAAGGCCACGAATTTTGCAATGAAGTTCAAGCCACTGCTATGAGAGTACCCAAGAACGCAAATCCAGAAGATGTCCCTAACTTCATCATAAGCAATGGCCTAAAAAGATTGTGCCCCAAATTTGTCCGTGGCTTTACGGATTTTGCTGACTCTGTCTGTGTCTTTTTCTAGTGGTGAGCGTAGTTTTTCAAGATTAAAATTAACTAAAACTTATATTCGATCCACCATGACACAAGAAAGGCTTCAAGGACTAGCCACTCTTTCAGTTGAACTAGACTTGGCAAAAGACATCGACTTGGACGAACTGGTGACTTCTTCCATAAAGATGAAATTAAGAAAAATTAAATTTTGAACTGTAGACCTTCTTTCTGTTAACTTGTCACTTTTAACTTTTCCCTATAATCTATGTAAACTTTTAGAATTAAAGTTATCTCTTCTGCAAAATCATCGGTTTTCTTTGATAAGTTCCTGTTATGTACCTAATGAAATAAATACTCTGACACTAAGGGTTTTGCGTATAATTATCTATCATAATTATGGTTGTACTAGCAGCCACACAGGTTAGATTTTCCTTGTTAAGTATTCTTTATATTGTTTGTATTTGTATATTGTGTGTGTAAATTAATATAACAGTCTCGTTAAGTGCCAAGAAAATGCATAAGAAATGGTGATTTTAGGTAAGGGTTCAATTGAGGTGGAAAATGGAAGCAAAAATCTAATTGTGGGAGGGGGGGGCAAAAAAAATATCTTGCCTAGGGCAGCAGGATAGGTTGCGCCGGCCCTGACAGGCACATAGCAGTAATTTATTTCTGGAGGTGGGCATAGCTCCAAACAGAAGGCTGAATTATAAGGTGATTGTGAGTGGTTACAGAAGAGATTCGAAGCATCTTGGAAGGATAAGGGGCTCGGAAGCCCCCCTCCAGTGGTAGTACATACATTTTGCAATACCTATATCATAGCATTCTTATTGGAAACCTGTTAGAGTTTTTAAAAGGCAAAAGCATCAAAATGTGGTAGAGTTTGTATGCGGCGTCTAGAGCGCGACCTGTAAGCGAGGAGAGCAACTTAGTTACTGTGTGCTTGTCCTAGTTACTGCGTGCGTTGCTGCGACTGCGTATTTTTTATGTTTGAAGGTTGGTGTACTTTTCTTGGTGAAAAAGAAAACAGCACCTTTTGTTCAGCCGTCAAGACCTTGAAAAGAACTTATAAGGGATGCAACACCTTAAACAGGCCTCGCGCAAGTACAGCATTTGCACAACATGTGGCTAGGGGAGTAAAAAAGACTTGCTGGAAGCAAGGTCATCCCTTTCCGTCCAGATTCAAAACACGACATTTATTATTTCGTGAGAAGGTGGGGACCACTTCTTAAAATATGTTACGACAGATGGTCATTGATATTTGGAATAGCTCCTACACATTATTGACTCAAATAATAATTTCAAGTTATCTAGTTCTTTCATACCAGTCAGACAACCATATTCCCCAGGCTATGGCAACTTATTATCCAGGTTTTCGTAAGCATTCTTTTGAATTTATTTCAATTGAAAACATTAGATTGGATTTTAATCTGTCCAAACATTGGTTAAGGACAAAAAAACCGAGAGAAAGTAGAGAGAGATAGAGAGAGAGAGAGAGTTTTAAGCGAAAAAACCGTGATAAACAGGGAGCTATGCATGAGTAAAAGAGTCACTTGTAAACATTTAATATTTAAACTGTTAGGTCTAGCCGAAATATCGCCAAACCGTCAATTATGAGCTGTTCATAGTTCACAAGGAACTTTTTGGTAGCTCGCGGGGAACTTTCAGACACGGCACTTGGGCTAACTAATCTGATTTTTACTACTTATCTCAAACCTTTGACTCACTAAAAAAAAAGAAGAAAAAAAATAGGCAGAATTAGGCAGTAGCACCTAGGCAGTAACTTACTTGTATTCCTAGAGGAGGAAGGGCATAGCTCAAAATAGAAGGCCAAATTATATGGTAAATGCGAAGGGTTATATGAAAGATTGGGAGCATCACGATATCTTGGGAGGAAGTGGGGTTCAGAAGCCCCCTCCCACGTGATTCCATACCTTGTACAATAGCCATACCATAGTATTTTAATTAGAAACGTTTCAGATTTTCAAGTAGCAAAAACATCAAAACTTGACGGAGTTTTAAAAGCTTTTTCTGTTTGAAGGCTGGAGTATTATTTCTGGTTCTTTTCAAGACCTTGAAAAGAACCTTAAAAGGATGGCGAGACTGTAAAAAGGCATCACGCTAGGACAACCTTTGCACGACTTGTGGCTATGGGAGTTGCTAGATAAGTTAATGGGTAACTTGACAAGCAAAGGAGTGGATAAAGGAGAAAATAAGTAACATATAAAGGAGTAAGTTAAAAAGCCACTTAACAAGTTAAGGAGCAGCTTGACAAGTAAGGGAGTAAATGAATAACAGTTAATTGAGTAATTTAATGTGTAACTTTGCGAGTTAAGAAGTAATTTAGCAAGCAAAGGAATAAGTAAAGGAGTAAATGAGTAACAGGTAAAGGAGTAAGTAAAGAAACTTACTGTAAGCAGGACCACCCCTTTCCGCCTTGATCCAAAACACGGTATTTATTACATGATTAGAGGGTGTGGATGACTTTTTGGAAGATGTTGATAATTATTGATATTTGGATCAGCATCTAAACATTATTGACTCAAACTCGGATGAAACTGACTGATAAGCTTAAATTTCGGTTATAAATTATCACAGGTGCAAGCACTCAAAACCACAACGGAAGGGTCTGACATTGAATAAACTACATTTCGAGGCTCAAAAATTTCAAGTTACCGTGATTCTTTCATACCAGTCAGAGGAACCATATTCCCCCAGCTATAGCAACTTATGACCTAGGTTTCCATAGACATTCTTTTGGATTTATTTTTAAGGACCCGTAGAAAGTAAACTACAAAACGAAAAAAACGTTGAGAAGAGAAAACGAGGATAATAACAGCAAGTGATAAAAATAGAAGAGGACTATGCAAATATTTCGATCGAGACCTTTTGCTTGACCGTCTTCAGTGGAGAATAAAATAATAGAAAATATTGATAAAAATCCGCAGGACAATATAAAAAACCAAACGTTAAAATAAACACCAAAACTAAAAGAAGAAGACCCTTTCCAAGTAACGATGAAAGGGTAACTGAAAAAAAAATACAATAGTGAATGACAATTCGAACTTTCATTTTATGTAAAGCTTTTTAAAAGGCTAATCACTTACCAGGCATGGTATTATCAGAGTTAATACTCGAATTGGCATTGGTTTTAAAATATTCATTTTTACTTAGGAATCAATTCAATTTGTAATACAAGATCAGAAACAGAACAGTAATTTTGACTAAACAAAATAACACAGAATGTTAGCACTCCGACATGAGGCAGTTCCAGATTCAGGATCTTGATTTTTGGAAGAAGGCGGAGGGGGCAGAATTTGATGACTTTCTCTAAAAAATATGAGAGAAAGACAGAGGGGAAGAGAGAGAGAGAAGAGATAAACTTTTTATTTTAGGTACATTCATCTGAAATCAATTTGCAATTATTAAAGTTGAAGCGAGGATTTTCTAGAGGAGGGGAAAACTGAAAGAAAGAAGCAGGAATAAGATGAGAGAACATATAAGGAAAAATTCCCGTCGGCAAAGAAAATGCAGATATTGCCACAAGGATACCAAAGGGTCTTCAGGGCATCAGGGAGAAAAAAAAGAAAACTGTAAACACATGGAGCCTAAGTGTGAGTAAAAAAGTCACTAGTTTTCATTTAATATTTATATTGAAGGCCGAGCCAATCAGTTTTCAACAGTTCGTGGTAAAGGAGCGACCCGGCTCAATAGTGGCCGAAACTTTAATAAACGGAATTTTTACACCAACAGATTTATAAAAAGAATTAGCTTTTTATGGTGATTTCAAATATATAAATTTAATTAAGTCTAGTCTTACCTATCAAAGGTTACGAGCCTAAAAAAATGTTCCTGATTTTCGAAAAAGGGGGAAACGCCCCCCTGAAAGGCAAGTCATTTTAATGAAAATAACACTATCAGATTCAGCCTATCATAGAACCCTATTATATAGGTTTCAAGCTCTTATCTACAAAAATGAGGAATTTTGTATTTTTTGCCAGAAGAAAGATCACGGATGCGTGTTTATTTATTTTTTTTCCCTGGAGTGATCGTATCGACCCAGTGGTCCTAGAATATCGGGAGAGGGTTCATTCAAACGGAAATTAAAAGTGCTAGTGTCCTTTTTAAGTGATCAAAAAAATTGGAGGGCAACTAGGCCCCCTTCCCTGCCACTTTTTTACCCAAAATCATCCGATCAAAATTTTGAGAAAGCCATTTTGTTTATCATAGTTAAAAGAACCAATAACTATGCCTCTGGATATAAAATGACCCCCCAAATCCCAGAGGAAAGGTCTTTGAGTTGAGAAATTTTCTGCTGGAGGTTTTTCCAAGGGGGAGTTTTCTTGTACAAAATTCTTTTTATATGTCTTGCTTTCTCTTTTTTGTCTCAATTTTACGCACGAAGTGGTTAAGAATAACTGTCTGGGGTAAATTTCCAACAGGATTGAATTGTCTAGAGGATATTTCCGTAGGGAGGGGGGTTTCTCCGTGGAGGTTGGGCCAGATTACTTGGCACTATTTAAAAAACGATCAGAATTAAATAAAAAAACAAGTTTGTTCAACTGAAAGTAAGGAGCAACATTAAAACTCAAAACGAGCAGAAATTACTACGCATATGAAGGGGGTTGCCCCCTCCTAAACACCGCGCTCTTTACGCTAAAGTTTGAATTTTGTCCCAATTCTTTAAGAATGACTCCTGAAACTAGAACAATAAGACACTTTTTTAAAAGTACTAAAAACCATTAGCGTAAAGAGCGAGGTGTTGAGGAGGGGGGCGACCCCATTCATATACGTAGTAATTTCTGCTCATTAAGTTTTAATGTTGCTCTTTACTTTCAGTTGAAAAAACTCGTAATTTCTTTTATTTAATTAGACCAAGAGAGAAAATCTAGTTGTAGCCCCAGCTTAGAAATTTTTTTAGGAGTATTTTTGATGCATCTTTGAGTATTTACAATTGGTTAGCTCTCTTCCCCATTTTGAGAAAGCTTCAGCACGAAAAGCGTCTAAAATTTGTCGCTTTTGTTAGTCAATCTCGTACTGTCAGGATAAAACAATTGGCGAGTGAATTCTCCAAGTTATAAAATAACAATAACACAAGAAAAAATCATAGCAAATAGAGAGAAATTTCTTGCCAATAAAATTGGCTAGTTTTAAAATAAGACTCTCAAGACAGATAGAACAGAGATAAAAATATATTAATAACTTACTCTAGTGTCCCACCTTCCCTTTTGACGATTGTTAAAGATTTAGTCCACCAGACGTGCTCTCCAGTAGAGAGTACATAAAAGACAAAATCGTGAGATCGGATGCGGATTTGACCGTCAGGACTTCTGGTAAGCATTTCTCTCTTCATATTTACTGACTCTTCTTGGATTGTTGACTAGAAAGAAAAAAAATTGGTATTCTTTTACAATTTCGGCTTTTCGTGTTATTTAGCATAAAAAAAAAATACGAGCAAAAATAAGAAAAAAGGTATTGGCGAGCAATTTACAATCCGTTCTATGTTTTCTCACAGTCCAAGCACACATTCTATTCTATGTTATTATTCCAATCATGGTACACAAGGAGTGGGATCAAATTCGGTTTTCACATTCAATGCCTGAGGTAAGTTGACCTGAAAAGTCACATGTCTAAAGATCACTGACTTTTTTACCCTTATGCTAAAAAAAAAGAAAAAAACAATCGTCAGGTTTTGAAGAGAGGGGAGAGGAAAACCACTGAATAAATCCTTTAACCTGTTTAAAAAACTTTTGTTTTTCTCGTAGATTTTTAGACTCTAAGATAGAAAATCATCAAAATAATACTTTGTCTGAGTCTGTACTTTAAAAAATATCCTCTTTTTTTAATATCTAGAATACATTAAGCATGTCTTAATCCCTATGCGTGGAGATATAAGTAAGGCAGGAAATTTAAGGTTGAGCGGCCTTCGTAAAAAAAAAACAACATATTTATTTATATATATATATATATATATATATATATATATATATATATATATATATATATATATATATATATATATATATATTTACATATGTATTGTACCAAGTGACACTGCAACAATGCAAAACTATTATTCCAGAATTGATGAAGCTTCTATATCAAGCTGGGTTATTGAAACTAGCCTTTCTAAACACTTTTATATTAGGAATTTCAACTACATTGTCTGTCGACTTGGAGTAATAGCTCTTCCCTTTTAGATTTTATTTTGCGTTGTGCTTAAGGCAAATATAAATTGCGTAGGACAAAGTATAGATTAGTCATTCTATGGTTTGAGGGTGGAACAAACTGCGAAACGTGTGTTTGCTAAACTGAAAAGTTAGGGAAAATCTCAAAATAGTATACTGAAACTTCGCAACAGTCCGAAACCGGGAAACGTCCCAAAATCGCACTTAAAGGCCCGAATTTTAGCCCCACCCCCCAAAAAAGGTGCTTTGACTTTAAATGGGTATTTATGGGTCTGTTGTTTCAACATACCTGTTGAGAACGAATATCAGCTATAAAATCGCGTTAGATTTCAGTTTCACCCAAGAAAACACTGAAAGCCAAATTTAACGGAAAAAATCTTGAGAATTTACTTTTATTCAAATGTTTTGGCTTGTTTTTATACCTTATCTTACCAGCTGAATTACTCATAATATGGGTTGAAAGACCTTAAAACATGAAATCCAAGTAGCCAAAACTTCTCAGGCAGCCAAAATTCGAAAAAGTATTTTCTTAAGAAAAAAAAAGGGAGAATCGTTCCCACTAAACTGGACAAGTGAGAAAGGCAAATTAAGTGCAAACAGTGGCAGATTCTAACCTCAATCAATAAACCAGCCTTTAGTTCTTCGCAAAAGGGGGTGGTGTGATTTACCTATGCAGTCACTTTTGTGCAGATTTCGCACTTGCCACGACTGAAACAAAATAATACAGTAAAAAAAAAACAAAACAATATAAATAAAATAAAAAAAAAGATAATATAAACTTAGCTTTTAAATCACGACTAACTATAGGCTCTTTACTGATTAATATAAAATATAAGATTCCAAAAAAAAAAACACAAAATTGGGTATACACAAGTCCTTGTTTTATAAATTTTGTAAATGGAAAATCAGTTTGGTCAAAGAAATCACGACTGGAGCAAGTTCACCATCATGAAGGCTATCAACGTTGACAGTTTGCGCCGAAGCCTATTTTGCAGAGAAAGGAGCATTCCCCCTTTCTAGCCTTAAAGACTAAGCAGTTCCTGCTCTCCAGCTTTAGCCATTTAATCTTTCGACACGGTGTCTTGGTTGAACACTGAAGCAGCTTTGTGGAAACGCTTGCCACGTTCCACCACCACAAGCCCGACCGGCTTGCCAAAAACGTGCGGTCGCGATATAGCGCCATCACCAAGGATGACATGCAAGAATGTCAGCTGCAGCGTCACCGATGCTCTTCTTCACTTTGGAAAACTGAAATGCTTTTCAATATGATTGCTTTCAACTTGGTAGAAAAGGCGATTGATGTTTTCTATTCATTGATGAAACAGTAGAACCAACAAGTCTGTGTCACTATCGACAACCAAAACTTCAGTCATACGCAACAGAAGCAGCTGTCCCCACAACAATAAAGTCGACATCGCCGATGGCATAATGACCTTCAATTCCTTTCTTTCAAGCCATATCGCAAGTAGCACGTTGAAATACTGCTTGTTCGCTTTGTTGGTAAGGAATTTTTCCTTCTTAACCGAAAATAGCATAGAAAGTGTGAAGTGGAAAATTTGTGCTTCTAAATTCAATTTTGGGATGTTAGGCAGTTCCAGAATTTTTTTAATTTTAGTATGTTATTCTTCATTTTTTTTTTTTTTTTTTTTTTTAGCGTAAAATCATTTCCAATGGCAATTGTTCCGGGTTTGACCATTTTTTCCTGTAGAATGACTAGCCTAGTAGTTTATTAGTGGCTGGTGGATTGATGAGGGTCAACCGTTTAAAGTTAGATTATATTGATAGTAAAAATACTGGGTGATTTAATTTTGGTTTTGGGGGTGGATAGCAAAGAAAATGAGAAACTTACAAAAATTGAATCTTCGGCAATTAAGCATAAGAAAAGCTAGAAAATCTTGACAGGTTAATTAGGCTAGTCGATTTTAAGCAGAGAGGCCTACTGGGGACAGACTTCTATTTTCTTTGCCCTCCTCTTCATTTTAAATTGCCCGAAAATACTGTATACAAAGGTTTTGGATCAAACAAAGTCGCCAAATACTAGATGGCGTTGGTGATTTTGTTTTCGAAACTAGCGCCGATTACCCCTCTTATATGTTTCCATATTCTTTGGTAGATAGTGTTACTTTCAGCAGTTCACGAAAAGGAATTGTGTAGATGTTTAATATTTTTATTTTCTCCTTTGTTCCGAAGCGCGTTGATTCTCTCTTAAGAGGCATCACAACTAGTTTTCTTTAGTTTTTACCAGTGAAGTCATATTTTGTCTAGATTTCATATAATATTTATTCTTTATTAGAGATATTTATAAACGGCTTGCTCTCTAACTTCCACTCTCTAGAAGTCTTTTAATTTATATAATCACTGAAAGAAGATGGCTAGGCCACGTTTGAGGCATGAAGAATGACATATTTCTGAAGATTGTGCTTCTTGACCATCTCATCAAAGGGCTAAAAAAAAGCAGATCATACCCAAAATGGAGTGGCAAGAGGTTATAGGGAAGAATTTAAAGGAATAGAAACTTCCGGAGATAACGCTAAAGAGTGATGCTTTGAATAAACTGGGGAGAGGATGAGGGTCGTACGTAATTGCGCCAGTCTCAGGCGGCTTAGTGCTACAGTGAGTTGTTAGTAGTGCTAGTAACACTAACAACGATTGAACGATACATCTACAAATGTAAGTCACTATAAAATATTTTGTTTAGTAGATTATAAAGAAAAAATAAAGTCTAGCAACTATTACTATTTGTATTACTATGTGATGTGACTACTAATAATAAAAGAACAATCGAGGCCTTGATGTGAAGAAAATGAGTTTGACAGCAAAAGAAAAGCAAAAAATTGTTCAGGTTCCGAAATCGGTAAATATCTATGGGGCCAATTAATTTACTTAGGATGAAAGTGAACACGTCATTGGATGCCTTTTTTTTATGTTCTTTCATAATTTAATAATCGCTTCTAGGGCTAATTGCATCTTGAGCCCTTAAAGGGTCCCAATAGGTATTTTATTTTTGTATCGGCACAATGAAGTTATCAACAGAAGTTAAAGTATTGAAAAGTGGTTAAAAACAAATCACTAGTTTATAAATAAATTGTTCAAGAGAAACATACTCCAAAAATACTTATTTAGTATTTCCTACTGCTTCAGCTTATTATTTTTGGATTATATTACTCTTGAACAACTTATTTATAAACTAGTGATATGTTTTGAACCACTTTTCAATACCTTAACTATTATTGTTGATAACTTCTTTATGTGGTTACAAAAATAAAATACCTTCTGAGCCACTTTAAAAGCTCAAAATGCAACTAGCCCTAGAAGCGATTATTAAACTATGAAAGAACATAAAAAAAGGCATCCAATGACGTGTTCACTTTCATCCAAGCTAAATTATATGGCCAATTAAATATTAACCCCGAAATCATAGTATTGTAGGTAGATTCAACACATGCAAAAAAAGAAGAAAAAAGATTATCTTCACTGTCAGACAAAAGACCTTGCTTTCACTGTCACAGATTTTGCTGAATTCAACATCTGTTGCAACCAAGAAAGAATTATGCATCTGTGTATTTTTATTGCGGGGAGAGAACTTTATGACTAGATTTTAGGAACAATTGAAACGGCACCTTTAGTCCTATTTTTCAAATATACTTTTTGCAAAATATTCAGGGAATGTTACAGGTTACTATATACTGCTGATAAAAAAGAATACAAAAATCTGATTTCTCAAGACTAGCATTTTGACGAAAAATAGTTATTTATAAAAAAGTTTAGAAAGGTCTGAGCTCAATACAGATGCTTATGTGGAGCATCCCTTTTTATAGTCACGTGATCAAAAATAGTTTATACTTACTTGGATTGGATTTTCGCCAACATGTACACCTTGCCTAAACATTCTTCTTTCTTCTGAGACCCTGGTAATCATGTCATCCCGAAAAGGACTAAACGTATCAAATTTGGTTCTGACTCCTCCTTTGTCAAGTAAATACGCTACTCCCCGTCTGTTAAGGCCAAAACTTATGCCCATATGCCAAAACTTCACATACCTTGAATGATATAAAAAAAAACAGAAATGTTATGTGCAAATAAAAAGTGTACGAGCACCGAAAGTCCGAGCTGCCACCCTTAGTGCGAAAAGTGAGCTGAGAGAGGCAATGTTTGACAATATTCACGAGGGCTGAATACTCGAGCGATCCGAAATAGACAATAGAAAGTCGACAAAGCCAGTTCCTACTAAATAATCACCTAGGCTGACTCTTTGCTAGCATACCTAAATACGCATATCATATCAATTCTAAACAAATCAACTTAGAATTGTGAAAATAGATACAGATTAATTTTGAGTCTTAATTTAAACTAAAAGATAGAACAAAAGAAAAAACCAGAAGTGTGACGTCGATAACAAGTATTTAAAGCCCAAAGACTAGAGCTGCTGACCATGTGTTTGTGAGAGTACACTATAAAACACGCTTTAATCAAGCTAGATATATTGAAATTTGTGCAGAGCAACGTTAGGAGCATTGAACTATGAAAAGTCTACGAAACAAAAAAAAACTCGAAGAACAAATAAAGCGAGAAATATAACGTCATGATAACAAGCGAGAGCAGAATCAGGGCCTTAGCCCCTCCCAAGCTGCCACCTGGGCTGTTGCGAAAGAATGAAGACGACAAAAAGCCGGCAAAGTCGGCTCTTTTTCTAATCTATATGCACAAATCAAGCGTCTTCGTGTGTGTATATACATCGTGATAATAAGTTTCCTGGTGATGAAAAACCGACCATCGCCTAAGCGAAAGAAATGTGACAGGCCGACTTTTGTTCACCTCCCTCCACTTACATGGGCCTTCGGCCCTTTAGTATGGCCCTTGCTTCACTCTGGATTCTGGATAATAACTATATATGTGATATTACGTATTCATCAGCCCTTTGAAGAGCCTACGTTTCAGAGCCATACTTCACCACTGTCATTACCGTGGCTTCCAGTGTTCTAATCTTAATTAGAAAACGTATCTTCCTATTTGACCCTCAATTCCTCTCTCATAGTAAATGTCAATAAGGTATATATAATTCCTAGCCAATGGCAAGGTCGTATCCAGGCGCAGGAGGGAGTTACCAGGTTTGAACACCCCCCCCCCCCTTCCCCCTGGAAAGACATGTCTGATTTGTAAAAAGTAAAATATGGATATAAAAGAATTTTTGACGTGTTTTAACATATTTTATACCCGAACAAAAATACCCCCCCAGACAAAATACTGGATATGGCCACGGGTATTGGGGTATTTTTCTTAGTTTGTCGAAA
>CM051260.1:68440082-68489967 GCA_027921565.1 Artemia sinica | reverse complement strand
TGCTTTACACCTGTACCCATTCTACTCACAGTTATTACAGTTTTTGTAGCCTCTCTGTGGTTTTGTGTTTAAGGGGGTTACAGTAGATTTATATTACTGGAGCCAATATTTTTCTTCATTATGCAGGAATTTCTGCATTTTATAGTTACTATCAATACCTATCAGAGGGACCAATTCACGAAAATGTAGTGGGAGAGCAGGGAGGGTGTATTTTTCAGAACCTAGGGGGGGATTCTGTTCTTTTTTCCGATTACGTTCAATGAAGAAAAAAAAAGATAAATATATTTTTCAATGAAAATACCATAAGGAAGGTATTTTTTCAAATTCTGGAGAGGCAATTACCCCCCTCCCCCCCACAAGAAAATGAAGACCGGTGATGCCTATTTTTGCTTTCGTTTCGATTTCATTTCTAGCTAAAAAAAAAAAATGTATCTGCCATATCGTTTACTTTATCCAATGAGAGTTCTGTCATTACTTCACCTTACTTCCAGCAAGTCAGACCCGGGACCAGTTCAATAATGCGCAATTAATTAATACTTGCGAAACAATACGCATTTAACTTATTACACAAACATAGTGAGGCAAATTGATACACACGATTACGTATAGGCTATAGTCCCTTGAGGTCCCTTGCTGAAGTACATAATCAACACCGTCAAACTGTCTTCCTACATTCCATTTTAGACATATGATGCCCTCCCAACCTTCATCACATAGATAAAATACCAGCAAACTTCTTACCTCTCTTCTCCTTCCTCGTGAAAAAGTGTAGAATCGCATCTATTTCCTCGTTTTACGATTGTTCCTAAAGGGTGCGAAACGGCAATCGATCCTCTGTGACCCGCAACAGAAACGACAGTCGGAAGCTTAAAAAAAGAAAAGCCAATGAGGGAATTCTAAAATATTGTTTCCACTCAGCTGTAAAAACCAATGCTGCAAACGATCAAGCTAATGGAGATGATGAAAGTCCAAAAATGGAGAAACTTTCAGACTTCTGGGTCATTCGGATTATATTGGCGTACCTTGAAATGTTCATACCATGCCAGGTAGGTTCAAAATCCCTACAGGTTGGAAGACCGGAATTATCCTAGGGGGTTCATTTGAAATTGACGGGGTAAGAGTAAACTGCAAAACTACTAAAGCTAGAAACGAGACATTTTTAGCATAACTATTTTGAAACTACTAGGGAGAAATTATCTCAGAGTAATCTGAAAAACAAAATAAACAAATTAAACAATCATTTATTTACACAGGAAGTATCCTCATAATAAAAAGCTCGCATGCGCCGAAGAAAGCAAGCTTTTTTGCTTCTAAAACCATCAAAAGAAAAAAAAAAGCTGCGTAATAAATCAAGCTGAAATTTTCAATCTACATGATTGAGAATCATAGCGAATCGATGGTCCTTCTAATACCACACCTCCCAGTAACTGACCAACAGAAGATGAGCATGTAGCATCTTTTTTGAGCCACCACCAATTTTTTCTAAAGAATTTTCAGTTTGAGCGATTAGAGAAAACGATTGCCCCAGTCCTTTGTTACACCTCCCAGTCCATCAACCCTTTAAACCAATTTTTTTTGCAGAAAAGTAGCCAAGTTGCGTGCTGCACCCTTAATTTAAACAGAATAATTTTCTATCTGATACTACTGAAACGCCAATTAATTATTTTTAATCGGAATAATTGCAACACCTATGTTGACCCTTTCTCCTCTGTCTCCTTCCTCTTTGCCAAATTCTTGGTAGAAAGATATGTCCATGGCGCTTAGTTTGGCTTGAAGCCATGAAACCATTTCCAATCAGTATGATTGGAGGCACAAATTAGTCGAGTTGCCCCTCGAACAACCCAAACTGCCGCGATTCCAAGACCATACGAAATCTTAGAAGCAATTAGTCTACTGGTTTCAACCTAGTACACCCTAAAGTGTTCAAAACAGTTGAAGAGCCTCTTACTAAAGCTATTTGATAAATTTATCCTTCCAAAAGCGGATGTTCCCAGAATTACTAAAGAAAGCTAGAATAATCCCACTCCACAGAAGGAGATTCTCGAGTTTACCTCTCTAATTATAGACCTATTTGTGTTCTTTCAGTCTTTACAATTTTTTTAAAAAACCTAAACAGCAGCAGCAACCCCAGTTTCTGAAGAGAAAAATGTTTTCAATAATTGCCAGTTAGGGTTCAGACAAGGGCCTTCCATCCAAGATCCACTAGCCGCATTGAGCTTATCGATAAACAAGGCTCTAGAATCTACCTTAAAACCTGCAGCAGTTCTACTTGATATTAGAAAAGCATTTGATAATATCTAACATTCAATTTTCTCGGAAAACCAGAACATACAGGAGGGACGAGAGGCAAAGCTCAGGATTGGTTCAGATCACATTTGAAGGACCACAAGATTTAAATGGGATAAAATGCAGGATATGATATACTTGTCAACTGTGGTGTCCCCCAGGGCTCAATATTAGAAACGCTGCCATTTTTATCAGCGCTAATTATCTGTGTCGAGGGCTGAACCCAACATGGACACAGCTTTGCTGCTTTAACCTATGCTATGATGAAGAATTCTTCGACCTGAAGATGACGATAATGAGCTCTTAGCTTTCACCGATAATCCTATACTTGGCTGCTGTGAAAAATATGAGAGGTTTAGCAAATAAATCAAGGTGTAGCAAATAAATAGTTTAAGAATAAGTTAAATATAATAAAATTAAGATATAAATATAAAATTTCTACGAAATTTTAATTTTTATTGAATTAGTTTATTTTTATTCTTTTATGGGGTGCTTTCCCCTGGGGTCAAGAAAAGGAAGATATTTGGTTGTTTTTTTTTTTTTAATGAGAGGTAAGGTTGTGCCTGAGAGTAGGAGCAGTGATGACTCAGCGCATTATGCTTAAAATGTCAATACTGTAGTTCCCGGCGTCCAAGAATGGACTCAATATTTCGATTATATGAAATTTATGTTTTTATTTGTTAATAAGCACATTTCACTTGAATTGAAGAGGTATCATCTGTATTATACAAGGCAAGGTATTCAACTGCAAAGCAAAATTTGAAATAATAACGTATTAGCGATTAAACCGAGATTGAGCGCTGTAGCCTTTGGTAGCTTCTAAGAGAACTCACCAATACGTTGAAAGTACGGCAAGTTTATTCTGATTTTGTCACACCCAAACATTGTTTCTGAGAAAAGTTCGACCACTGAGCTTTAGGCTATAGTCCAGATACTGGTCGGCTACAATATTTCATAGTTCAAGGAATCACCAAGCATTGAAACTTTGAAACATGGTAGCATTACGGCTCGGCCTTAAATTAAAAAAAAAAAACTATATTCATAAAAAAAACGCGGAGGAAAAAAGATATTAAAAAAAAATACATAAATGTATACTTTGGAAACAAGCGTATTAATTAGGCAAGGGCGTCATCTGCAAAGACTCTAGGCCCAATCTTTTGACCAGAGTAGTGAGCATACCAAAAGTAAGAGGGGTACAAAAGGCAGCCACCCTTGCGTACGTGCCTAGTAACTTAGGCACTACATCTCATAAAAATTCATTATTTTAGATCTAGCTCCATCCCCCCCCCCTCCAAAAAGGAAAATAGAATATAAGAACAGTTTATCAAGCAAAAGAACTCACAAGGAAACGAAACTTTACCAAAAACTTCAGTTAGCACACATCTTTTTCCTAGAAAATTGACCAACAAGCCCGGCTTTTACTTAAAAAGAAAGCTGTTTACAACTATCATAAGAATATCAAATAAAAATAGGGGTTGTTTACCTTATTGTCAACGAAAATGAATCCTAAATCATCAGTAAAGTCCATATACACATGGTTACCTAGTTCAAGTCGATTAGTGCCTCCTCTTGTGCTGAAAGACAGGTTTTGGTACAATGTCCCACTTGTACTCGGATTAATATAAGTAGGCAGCCTTGCAGCTTGCATGTCCACGTGAGACCCATAATGGTAATTTGAAGAATGAAAGTCTTGAGTAATATAGGGAACATATTCAGTACTTGAAGGGCTGTAAACTAGGGGATGATTTCCAATTGAGGTGCATGCAGGATGGAAGAACAAATCAGGCACGGGTTGCAAAGGAACTGGCATATCTGAAGGTAAAGCTGGGAAGAACGGGTAAAGTCCATTAACTCCATTGTGAGAAATATTATATATGGGACCTTCTTCTTGGGGTTCAATAAGTGTCCTGTACGGGTTAGGTGGATGGAAATACTGGGTGCCTTGATAAAAATCTTCAGCCTGAAGAGGAACTCCCAGATACCAGATAACTTCCTAAAAAAGTAAAAATATATTGAAGATACGAACTTTTAAAAAGTGAAGCTGTGTTGTTCTTATGTCACGCTGATCTGTTTTAGGAATGACATTTCAATAATTTTTTTTTCCAGGGAGAGGAGGGGTAATAAAAAGGGTAAAGGGGTAAGGTAAAGGATGCAGCAATAGACTCTATAGTCCAAAAGTGATATGAGGAGCTGAGTGGTTATTGACTTTAATCAATAATGAATAGCTTCTCAACCTTCTTCTGATTATAAAACTGTCTTTCATCTATTTTTTCTGGAAACTAACATTTCTACTAGCTAATTAATTTGAAGTACCTACGATAGTACAATGGATTGATTCTCTACCTGGCGGGACTGGACTAGGGGTTCGATTAAAACTGCTGCAAAATTTGGCAACAGGCTTGCTACCTGCCCTATAAAAAGACCCAGCAATTCGAACATCAATTTGACACCCTAAGTGCCATCGATGGTTTTAGGTGACCTGTATCCTTTCATCCTCGATTTTGGAGTGCATATAAAAGAAGAAGTAAAAAAAACTACCCGATGACCAAAGGAGAGAGTTGGTAAATGACAATAAAGCAGCTCAATTCACATTATTACTCAAATGCTAAATCTTACAAGGTTTTTCGATTCTTCAAATTCAGAGGAATCTGGATCGAAAAGTCCTAAATTTTCTAGCATCTCTAACACGACTTCAATTCTAACTCACAGTTAGAAAGACAGCGATGATTGTGACTTAATGTAGTTTTCATATTCAGATAAGCTTGTTAACAGTACATCATCAACTTCTAAGTTCTTGGCAGTTTCCAACGCAATTTTAAATGAACGAAATTCTCAAGTTGTTTTTACAGAAAAACCTAAAAGTAATTGAACTCAATTTGTGGTTGAAACGGATAGTAACTTTACAGACACAGAGCAAATAACAGAAAATCCTATAGCGAAAGTGACTTAACAAAAGTTGAGGAAATAAGTGATGCTAACAGTTTGTTATTAAATGACCATTCTACTCGGCCAGAATGGCCTAAGTATAAGAGAGAGGGATAGAGACAGTATTAATCTTTTGGACCTAACAAGTTTCTAAAAGAGTGATATGGAATATCCTAAAATTGAAAAAAAATCCTATGTGTAATGAATTTCAGTATAGGGTGGCGAGAAATGACGAACTAGTAAAAAGAAGATGATTTGTTTATTGCCAAACTTCTGACTCAGCATTTTATCTTCCTATTATTAGTTTGAATTCTATGCCAAGTCGCATTTCGTAATAGTGGTAATCGTAGTAGTAGTCATAGTAGCATTGCAGTATTAGTAGTCGTATCAGCAATCGTACCAGTAGTAGTAGTATGCACAAAGGGCCCTTGCAAGTATTTTGAACAAAACGGCTATCTCAAAAATTCGATCAGATACCTTTGGGGAAGGGTAGCTTAAAGGAGCGTAAAGGGGCTGGTTTCCCTCCAATCACTTTTGACTCATAAAAAGGTCAATAGAACTTCCAATTTCCAATCAAATGAGCCCCCTCTCAAGTTTCTACAAAAACTGCTTCCATACGAATTAGGCCTGAGAAAACAAAATAATATACTGAAGCCTTATCTCTCTTCAATCAGGCAGCGCCACGCTGCCTATGGCAATACAAAAAATTGAACTTTGGACATCTAATCAAAACCTTTCATTTGTGATACGATACAAAAGTGTGCTAAGTTGGTTGAGACATTCCAAGACAAAGTGTTTAGTGATTCTGTTTTTAAGGCCAAGAAGATGGCAAATAACATTAGAGTAAAAGCTCTAGCCTATAAAGAAAAAGACAAGATTATTTCGCTATAATTCTGGATATGTTTTCCAAGTACACATCACAATGCAGTTTTGTTTTACCTCAAAAATATCCATGGAAAGGACATTTCATAGGTTTTTGTAAGAAGATACAAGATTATATGACTGTAAACGATCATTTGGACAGGAAATGAGCTCCTAAATATAAATTCAATTATTGTTAATAACAAGTAAGAAAAAAAATGATATCAACGTTAAAAGATCTGAAAATCATAAGAAAAACTGACAGAAAGGATTTTTTCTTAATTTATAAATTGTACTCTAAATACACCTGACCGTACCACTAACAATGACCAACTGTGAATAGTGCTTTAGGAAATTGATGGTAATAAAAACGTATTCACATACATCAATGTCTCAAGAAAGGTTGAAGTCACTACATACATTAATGTCTCAAGAAAGGTTAAAGTCACTTGGAATTATTACCACTGAAAATGAGCTAAAGAGGCTACACATGAACAAGGACAGCACTACGACTAAGTCTGCTATTGCCAAACTTAGAAAAATTCCTTTAACATTGGAAAGATTTAATAATTTGACAACTTCTAACTATGTTGAACAATAAAAGATTTCCTTGAAAACTTATTTTTTTATTTTAGAGCTTTATTTTTGTTGATTATAGCCTTATTATTTTCAACTCAGCAATCTGTTTCTATTATTTGAGATATATTTAACTATCACACACAAAATTATTGTACTTATTGTTGAAAAAAAAATTGATAAGGTAATTTTATAATCAAGACAGAATTGGTCAACATTGCCAGAAATGACAATACTGACAATGCGCCTACAGGCTCGAAAAAAGTATTCTAAATAACAGATTTTTGAGAATTTTTGAAGCAGAATTACTACATATACGTAACTTTACACATTTATGATGAGGTCAGAGGAGGAGGGGTGTTAGCTTCGGCTCAGACATCACCAGCTTAGGAACAGCCCTCCTCAAGGTACAGTCCAAGAACAGAATACTCAAAGATCAGCTTCGAAATATCTTGTTTTTTCAAATTAAAATTGATAGGCCTGTCTTTACTAAATCTTTTAAGTCCCGTAAGTAGGAAAATAGTAGAGGCAGTAGCTTGCAAAACCCTTGAGATGTAAATTCATTCTTTGGCGTTTCCTTAAGCTAGCTCACGAATAATTTGTAGGACCACACTGGCTATGAATAGAATTTTCATAATTACAAATACAGTATTTTCGACGCTTAGTGCGTCATTCATCACCCTCGACAGCTTCATGAAATACTCAAAAGCCCTTAAACTAGAGTCTTACCAAAATAAGTTGAATTTGAATATATAAACGAATGTGTCCTGTAGATATTATTTACTAGAAGTAAATAGCTCAGATATATAGAATATATGGTAATTATTGTCTTTGAATACTTTCAGAAATCACAGACAAAAAGATTAAATATTGAAACTTCAAATAAATTCTATAAGAAATCTGAAAAAAAAAATCTCAGACAGTTTGCTTATTTATTTTCATAGCCAAAACACAATAAATATCGTTCTTACTGATGCTCAGAAGATGGGTTCTCTATATAATTTGGATGTATGAGAAATGGCATTTACTTAAGATATCTGTAATTTTAGAGCCTGTAACTTCAGAAATATAATGTAATTTAGACAACAGAACTGAATTTCTTGCATGTCAATGTGAAAACTTCATAAGCCAAACTTCAAAAATATTTTTCTTTTTCTTACTTAAATAAGTCATTACAGAGTTATAGAATCAGTCAGTCATTGTGGAATCAAGTAAAATTACAATTTAGTAGTCTTTTGCCAACTTGGAAACTTCTTGAGCTAGTAAAATTTCAGGAAAGGGTTTTAATGTTCAAATTAGGGCCCTGGGATGTTTTAATTGCTCAGTCTAAGCCCTGGCACCTCAGTCCAAGATACTGACTTTTCTTGAACTTTGAAGTGTTTGGTCCTATGAGAATAAAACCTCCAGAAATAAATCTCTGTCCAAGTAAGGTTCAAGGGAAATGTTTTCAACCTCTTAACTCTATCGCTTCTTGTATGAGTTGAAAGACACAAGGAAAACTTGTCCCAACGTGAGAAAAATCCAAGGTCGACTTTGACATAAGCTAAATTCCTAAGAGCCATTTTTACAATTTCGGGAGTCCAAGAAAAATGAACTTTTGAGCCGAAACTGAAACGCAATTCGGGCTTTATTGAGATTTACTTTAGGAATTTCAATATCTGAGCCAGAATACAGTAAAATTTATCAATACAAAGCGATGATTTATGAATAATCCATGTTCTACGCTGATTTTAACACTACACTTTTGCTAAAAATGTAGAAATTTGATATGGTAGGCTCTTGATTTGAGAGGCATATATCAACACTGTGTATTAATGTATTTTGTAAAAATACTATAGTTATGTACCAGCTTCCATCAGGTAAAAATGCGGCTTGGACTTCACATAAATCACTTTACTTAAGAGTCTACTCAATCCGAGAAGTACCTACATTTAAGCTTACCATTGCAAAGTGAATGTAGTAAGGATTTTGAAAATTTACAACTTCTATATATGCAATATTCCCATATAGTTATTAATTGCTTATAAGTGGACTTCATGAGTGAACCACCTAATGGCAACCCCCCAAAAGAACTGCCAAAAACTAATTTCTGAAAGTAAGCAAAGTCTAAAATTCAAAAAATAGATCCTTTAAACAGTAGTGATATAAAATGTATTAATGTGAGCAAGTTATATTGTTTTCGTTATTCTTTGTAATAGGCAATCAATAAACGAATTAATTTTTTTTTTTTTTGGCATAGTTGTTGTGACCATGTTTTTTGACAAAGACATTTCACCAAATCCCAATGTGAACTCCCAGCTATTTCTGAACAGTTTTATCAAACTTATGAAAATTGTTGCATATATATCTTACCTCGGCTCTCACAAAACCAGACGAAAACTTCTATTCAAAATGTGTTTTTTTTTTTGCATGTGATTTTTTAGTTTCGTTTTGGCATGTTTTTTCCATTTTGACAAGCTTACTGTGATGACAGTTGAACAGATTTTGCTCGGATTGCAAGCAAAAATTTGCAGTGTGCAAAATATAAGCTTGCAAAAACGTCGGAAATTTTACAACTTAGTGAAAATTTGAATTTGACTGTAAATCTTATGTATGGCGAGACCAATTAATGCAAAAGCTAATGCCAATTCAAATACATTATATACAAATTTTTTCTTTCCAGTTTCTAGTATTAGCGTGGTAGGTTTAAAATTAGAAAATTCCAACGAAATAGTTATGACTCCAATCAAAAATGTGCAGTGCATGTCATAGCATTTCGCAATTATGGTATTATGTTTGCAGTAATTAATTAAAACTGGATCTTAATTTCAACTACAACGAAAGTAACAAATTAATCTAATTTGGGTCAGATGCAAAAAGTCAAAGTGTGTAAAATAAAATTTCGCAAAGATGGCGCATTTTAAATCTGAGTGCAAAAACATAGTACAGTTATAAATTTTGAATTTGATGAGAATTAAGCATCAAACTCTTTGCAAACAAAACACTAACAAGCTAGGAAGTGGAACATAGAAAATGACTACAAATCCAGTAGACAATCAGTCACATACATTTCTTCAGCATGCAATACTTTCTATTCGGTAAAATTGAAGGCCTATTTGTGTTATCCCAACCGTTACAAACGACTTTCTGTTTGTGCAGAGCACTGTAGATAAATTTACAGTATATTCATTCCCTATCTCAACCATTATCCAAAGCCGGACAGAGATGCACCTGCTCCGGAGAACATATGAACAAATAGAAACATAAGCAACATTAGATTTTTTCATGGGTAGGCACACGAGTGTCATCGGTATTCGCAGCCAGAAAAAGAAATAAGACGAATCGAGCGTCTAGGGGATAAGGAAGAATACAATACATTGAAGAGACAAAAAGAGAAGGAGAATAATTGGTATGGCTGTAATAATGCAAAAGGTAAAGACAACATTGGTTTTAAAAAAAAAATGAGTTTTTAACGATAATAAAGTTAAAAGTATGTTTTATTTGAACAATGCCATAACGTGATGACATTTGATTAGGAAATTTGGCACTTTGCATTGATATTTCAGCTCCAACGTTTTATCAATTTTTCTCAGAGGGATATTACGTGGTGGGCATGAATGCTAGACATGATAATCCTAGAAATGCTCGTGACTAAAATCATTCGTTTTGGCATCTGCAAAGGTCTTTTGCTATGTCATATTAAAGCTTAATAATTAAGCTACAACAAATTATGCGAGCAAGGCCATTGGCGAACCTAGTGAGGCGCCACACCCCTCCCTCTGGCTCCGACAAAAAAAAGTTTGATTAGCAACTGACAATAAACTTGGTAATTAGAATGATTAAATAATTTTATATAATCGTAACACAATTCTGAAAAATTCCAAGTTTTATACCAAACTTGCATGTAGCCCAAAACTGGAAAGATAATGAACAAAATCATGAGTCATAAAAAAAGTGCTTTCTGATGAGAAGTTTTACGTAATTTGCAAGTCCGTGGCAGAATATTTACAACAATAATAACAACTAGCATTACTTTATATCCTTCTTATAATACAAATAAAATTCTTTTGATGTCCTTCAATTTTCTGAAAACTCACTAAGAATTTCACAAAAAACAGTTCTTAACAGACTTTTGGTATTTTCTTGGATAGGGCTATTCCACCAGTTATTAGGAGAAAAACAAAGATCCTACATCAAAGTTCGAAGGACATTTTTATGGCAAAAAAAGCATAAAAGAGGAAAAATTCAAGGGAATATTATTCCTTACCAATAAGAAAAAAGTTTTGACACTTCATGGTGCAAAATTACTATCTAAAACCACAGAATATTGTTAATACTAATAGATAATCTGTGCTAAAACTGTCAGGTTGCACTTTTTGTTGTAAAACATTTTGAAGCAAATTTCAAATAGTCCCACCACTTTGTGGATCCCTCTCCCACTATTTATAAAATTCCGATTATTTCCCTGTTCCAGTGTTGATTAGAAGTTAGCACTAGAAGTTTCCGTATTTGCTAAAATCTAATCCAACCCCCTCCCCCCTTAGAAATCCTGTATAGGTCACTCAGTTAAGTCATACCTGTGAAATGGAACAGTAGCAAACCACTTTGCCGGCTCACCCAAATTCTTTCTGCTTTTGCAAACATGAATAATACAAACTCTGACCATCATTCAATGACTGAGAGATATACACTAAATTGTTGACGGGAGAGGAAATGGGCGGAGCTTTTATAGCCTACGCGTCAAGACTGTAGTAGCCAAATATTATTGAGTTGCGATTATACTGTATAAATTTATATACAGTGGTGCAGAGGTATAATCTTTTATTAATTAACCAAAGGTTGTTACTAACAATATGAAAAAATAGGACTCTTGTATGTGAAAAAAGATTTAAAACAGCATTTCGAAATTCACAACAAGCATAAAAATGAAATATAAAACTTGTGACAGAAAAACAAAATTATTTCTCATGTGATTTCTTAAACATAAAAAATTTCAAAATTCATTTTCATTCTTAATGTTATTTGAATGTTGTACAAAAAATACACCAGCCTCTCATAGAAGATCCATAAACACCAGAATCTCGTTCTTTCACCTCTTTTAAGATGTGGCAGCAACACACCTTCTTAATTTGGATGGCAAGTCCATGAGGAAAAGGTGCCAGCTCTCACTAAAAACAATAAGAAGACATTGACTGGAACCTAATGAACTAGAACCTTTTTCGAGACTTCGATCCCTAGTTTAGAATCCTTGTTACAACTTAGAGAGGAATGCAAGGGTTCAGAATAGCACTGAAAATATCTGAAATTTTTACTTGGGGCCAAGTTGCTTGAAGAGTTTAGCTTCAAATATGACATGAGGCAGTTCTCTTCAACTGAGAAACTATCATAACACAGAAGAAAATGGTGAATCCCCCCAAACAAACATGTCCCTGGTTATTCGAAGGGTTCTTAGTTTTAGTCTGAAGCACATAACTGCCCCACCTCTCGAAGAAAAAATATTGATTTTTTTTTGTGGGGGGGGGGGTCCTAACTCTCTCAATATCCCTTGCCGTGAAGTTTATAGACAAATGTAGGTTTGCTATTTCATTATATTTAATACATTTATTGCTGGGAATGGGTTATAAATACAACAAATCACCCAAGGAATGCTGTTTTGGAAGATGTCTTGAGATAACTATTAGCCTGCTCAAATCTTTAACATATGTTAATCTTTTGAGCAAAAATATATCACTACAGCTTAATAACAAAAAGAATATTTTAAGATACACTAAAATTGTTGACATTTGAATTTACAGATAAACAGAGGACTAAGGTGGGAAGTGGGCAGATTTGTTAAGATTCATGCATGGGATACCAGCAACCATTCCTGCCTACTGATCTTGTGCAGACCCATCTTTACAAATCTTTATATGACTAGAAAGGCTCAAGTATTTGCTCAGCAAAGACACTCTGAACAAATGAATTTAGAATAAGATGTTTTTAGCTGGGTTACAGTTGGCTTAACACTAAGGTAGGCTCACTTCCCAGTTGAGGGATTGGGTTTCATTTCAAAAGAAGTATAGGCTTCAAGGGCACATCAATTCTAGTTATGGACCTTTTATACAAAGACATTCCAGGATGAGTTTTATTTGCAAAAGTTTGTTCATCAAACACACTTGCAACCACATGCTCTAGTCTTTAAGAAAAATATCTTTCTTTTCTTGGAAACTCTTTCTTTTAGGGGCATTAATCCTAACAGTACTCTCAATTTAGCTGGGCAAGCATGCTTTTGTATGTTTGTGAACTATGTAATTATTTACAACTTCCAGGGTGTAGGGAGGTGAAGAAGAACAACTGGAGAAAATTAGATCCCCAATCCTGTGTTATGGACCTCTCATAGAAACAAATTCTAGGATCCTGGACATTCCAAGATGAGTCTTCTTTGCAAAGTTTGTTCATCAAATATTTTTTCTACTCTGGGCTTGAATCTTTGAGGAAAAATAAATGTCTTTTCTAGGAAACTCTTTCTCTTTGGGGGATTAAACCAAACAGCAATCTCAATTTAGTCAGCCAAGCATGTTTTTGCAGGTCCACTGCTATTTGAACTACATAATTATGTACAGCTTCCAGGGTATTGGGAGGTGATGGAGAACAATTGGAGAAAAATTAGATCCCCAATTATGATCTACATGGGACACAATTCATAGAATTCTAATTACCACCAATAAGAGATTATTGGTGACATCCCTATTTTATTATATCCATTATTTTTTACTATGACAAGTCTCTGAACAATAGGCTACTTGTTTTCAAAGAGCTAATTTGTGCATGAAATAATAGTTTATAATTGATTCTTTAACTAATCAGCTTGACAGTTTTGCAGTAGGCATATGTGGCCTAGCTGTGTTTTTATTGGTGTGGGGAGACCCCTTCTTCAGCTAATGAATATGATGGAGTTGGTGGTGCTGACTAAGATTGGGAAACAAAAGACAAAGAAAATCTGTTGATTAGACTTACATATCTCTAACAGGTAAAGTCTCTCCCACACTTTCTTATTATCGAATTATCATCATAGTGGCCATGAAACCTGGGAATCTGATGCATATGAGATGAAAAAAGGATTCGAGATGGCTCCTTAAGGGAGGCCCTAGGAAATAATAATTATCTCACCCCTTCTATCATTTACTAGAACACAGAAGCTCCTTTCAGTAAGAGAAGCACTCCTGAAAATGGCAAAGATTTTGGAAAAAATCTAGATTTAACAGAATCTCCTGTAGTTTTTCCTGGAGAGTATTACTACAGGCATCTCACTGGTCAAAATGAGCAGCAATTTTATAATGGCCACCGTTAAAAAGAATACTAACATCAGGTTAAAGATGGGAGATTTTAACTGACCAACAATTTTTTCAGAAGAATTCATAATTCTAAATAAAGCTTTTCTTTTAGCTTACAGAAACACAGTTGTTTGTAAAATTGTTGCCAGCATATGTATGATAAATATTTTATAAATAAATAATTTGAAATCATTTTCTCTGACAATAGACATTGTGACTATAATTTGTCAGTCAATAAAGAAAAAAAATTTGTAAATTTTTCTTCCAATTTATAAGGATTATCTTTACAACAACACTCAAAAACTAATGCCTAAATTAAGCTACAGAAAATCGGCAATTATGCTAGAATTGTTTGTATTGTTGAATTTTAGCATTAGCTCTAATTGTGGCTCTTAGCAAATATAACAAAATGTGTACTGAAATTATACAAAAAGTTTTCTTCTGAACTTTCAATTTCTTTGACATGTTTTACAAAGAAGCAGAAGCTTTGTATTTCCCAAGCTGGTTTCCATGAAACTTGTACAAATTCAGATTTGATGTAATACAAAAATTTGCAGTGTACCACAATAGCATTTTGAAAAAAAGGCTGTGCTTCCATAGCTCAATTGGAAATTTGATGGAACTACAAACCTCAAACCATGTGAGAACTGCCAAATCTAAGGCCAATACACACGAAAATTGCACAAGTATTTGTGGTAATTTCTGGCATTTGTGTGGCCTATGTCCTCAAAAAACAAGGATTTCTTGGCATTTTGTGGTTCAGAGTAAATGTTGCATTTGTATATTTTTGAAATAGGTTAGATGTTTGCATATCAAAATAGAGACCAAAGCATAATTATTAGAAGTCTAGTTCTTATCAAATCCAATGACTAATTACTTGCAGGCCTAGTTTATGAATTGTTTGTATTCTATTTTTCATCATAGATCCTGTTAGTGTATTTTTATCTCCTGATTGCACTTTTAAAAAGCTTCACAATAAAAACTAGAAAATGTCGTTTTGTCCACACTTTTCAATTTTTCTGGTAGAAGGAAATTATCCCTTTTGTATCTTCCCTCCTATGCAAGTATTTGCAGTTCATTCAAAAAATATTTCATTAAATGATATCTTGTTGTTTATGCTTATTTCTGAATATGGAACTACTGTCAGTTACTAAGTGATTATAGAAGTTGCAATGTTACATGTGTAACTTTTTGGAACCTGTGTTTAAATACACAATTATTATACAAAACAAATCATTGGTTCTGAAACAGAACTCTAAAAAAGAAGTAAACATGAAAGATGTTAATTAAAAATAGTCAAACAGAGCTGCAGTGAACTAACAGTAAAATGATAGGTCCCAGGAAAAAATTAGGCCTGTGAAATACTATATCATTGTATTAAAGTTATAACTATAGCATGGAAGTGGTGTTCTAGAATACACACAAAATTGTATTTTTCTCAAAGGGTATGAACACAATGTGGCTTGACCAGCAGTAACTTCCTTTAAGCCAGCTGTAATTCAAAATGATCTAACAGGATTGACTACTAAAACTACCATATAGCTGCCCTCCCTAAAGCGCACACATGGATAAGGGGACCAACTGCAGATGAGAAAAAGGAGAAAACAATGGAGAGACTCAGCATTGAAGTACTTTCAGCTTGCAAAGCTTGAAACCCCTAGAGTGTATTCCTTAAAAGTGTTCAAAACAGCAGCTCCAAGTGAGCCCAGAGCAGACTTTAGGAGCATTTGAACTGTAAATAACTGTAATTTTTTTGTAAATTTTGCACTAAAAGCTAACTTACTTAAGAACTTCAATAATAAACTTGGACATTTCTAGAAAAATCAGCATCCTATAAATGACCTCTAGAGACATGACTATGTCAAACTACTAGACTAATAGTGCTTACTACAGCTTCTACATTTGAGAATAAAAAAGAAAATTTTCACCCTGTAAGTTATTAACATGGCATGACAAACTAACTAGACAGTGCACATTGAGACATCTAATTATGGGAACAATTACCTTAAATTGCATCTTCTAGCAACTAGGGTTGAAGAACCTGTAGATGTCACCAGGTAATGTTGACTTGATAGTCTTCATGTCACAGTTGGATTATCACTATTTACATATTTACAGGACAACAATTCATAACAACAGGACAATTAACACAATTTTCATATTTGCAGGACATTAAACAAAAATTATTACATAATAATTAAACAGAAAATTTCCAAAAACAAACTACATCTTGTAAGTTAATAACTGGTAATTTTTTAGAGGTAATTAATCTACTTGCTAGAAGAAACAAATATTAAGAGATGCCTCAATCAATATTTTTTTCAAATATATAACTACTGCTGTCATAATTAATCATAGCCCCACTCCCCTGAGTACATCACTAAGAGTAACCAACTATTGATGAGAAATAAAATTTGAAAAAAAGAAAAAAAAACATATCAACATAATCAGCAAAGTTGTGAATATACATGAGGGCTGTATCTAGAGTTTAGGAGTTGGGCTTGTATTCAATTGTAAAGTTAGACTGGCAATTATCATGTTTGGAAAGAGGGCTGAAAGGGGAATCATGCCAAACCAAAATCATGTGCCTTGCAGTTCCTTCTTATAGGCAAGATGTAGGGCTCATTGAAAATGCTCCAAGGCAAGCAACAAAGTGCATGAAAAGCTTAAAATCAACTTCATATGAGGACCAAAAACTTAAGCTACCTACCCTTGTCTACAGACGCATGAGTAGCAATATGATGCTGACTTACAAAGTTCAAGAAGAAAACTCTACCATCTTTAGCAGCAGTCATAGCACCAGCCATCATTACACAAGAGGACACTCCAAGAAGCTGCCAAAGTTAAGCTCTTGATCAAGAACCTGTCAAATGTACTTTTTAAAAAGAGTCATAAACCCTTGGAATCAATTGAAGGACTCAACTGTCAGCACTCCCTCCATCCAGTCTTTCAAACGCCACCTTGACAAGGAGTGGGAGAAGAGGCAGTGGAGGTTCAATTGGGAGTTGTCAACTCAAGAGCACTACAGGTCCAGAGGACCTTAAAGCTCTCAAATGGATTAAGGTGATGTCACACCACCAGCAAGATGCTCTACAGGAGGCTCATCACCACCTTATCTTACTGGACATGCAATTTAAGGTATTTAAAGTAAATGTGATAGACTATATTTATCTTTTAGATAGCAAAATAATCATATCTCTCAAAGATTGCATAATAATTATAATACTTGTGTACATGGCCATTTCTGAACAAAACAGTCAAATAGCCTAACAAAAGAAAAGTATTATTTGATTTTCTGTTCAAAACTGTTTCCAAATTTAATGGTTGTTATCAGGACAATTGCAAACAAGCCCCCTTCCCTAATAGGGCTAAATATAGCCCAAGGCTATATAAAACTGCTGATTTTGTTGGGTTCTTTTAGAGTTAGCATTAATTAGCATTGTAAACCAACTGCTGATGAGAAATAGAATAGGAAGTAACACAAACCAACAGAATCAGCAAAGTCTAACATAACAAGTCTAAAGCAAGATTACTGATATGAAGGAAACACTATAAGCCTAATACTAGAAAAAAGAACAATTCAATGCTATTTTTAGCAAATTCTAGATGAGGGGCTTTTGACTCTCTTGTATAACAGCTGTGTTTAGAGAATGCCACTTTCAAGAATGAATTCAGAGCCTAAATTATGCCCTGGAAATGTATTCTTAAGTTTATGTCTCTACCTTTGGCCTATTTCAAGGGCTTAGAAAAATTTTAGAAGACAGCTCTATTTCATTAAATGTAGTGGAAATTAGGACAAAAATTACTATTCCTTAATTTTGGGCTGATTGTACTTTTCTTTGGCTCTGGGTTGTGTTAACACAATCCTAATGGTTTGAGTAGGATTCTAGGTAGTACCAGCATAGCATTCCAGCTCTAAAGAAGGAAAGAGTATAAAATTCTGAAAACCATTTCCAAAATTCTACAATATTTGCTTATACCAATCCCTGAGGTGTATCATTAAACTTTATCCCTTATCCCACAATGATCAAATATAGCCTAGGCCTATAGGGTTCCCAAAATTACATTTATGCAATGGATTTTTTATAGCCTATGCTGACTCTTTTCCCAAATTCATTTAGTGGCAAACAAGAAGAATTTGGCATGTGAAAATTTCAGTTCTATACATAGGCTATATTTCTTGAGGTAGCTTATATTTTTACCATTAGCCTAGGAGGGTAGACTTTATTGGTACACCTTAAGAAATGGTATAGCTAGGCTAAGTAAGTATTTTAGAATCTTTTGTTGTCATTTTGAGAACATAACAGTACCTCCTTCTTGAGAGTAAGAATGCAATTGGCCTACTGATACCCTTTAGACCATACTAGGATTTAAAGAATGTTATTTTGGAAAGAGTTCTCAACAAGGAACTAATATTTTCTCAGTAGGCTACAGTGTTTTGATTAGAGAAGGAGTCCTTCTGTAGAACCATTATTAACACAATAGCCATTGTAGCCTAGTGACAGTTAGGATAAGCCTAGATGAAAAATTGCCTTTTTGAATGAAGTATCAAATAGGCTAGTAGGCTACTACAGTTTTACTATTAGCCTAAAATGTTGGTAAATTTTTACCAAATCATATTATTGGCTTACAAATGAAGTGAATATACCACTCAATGCCTTTTTTATGCTCTTTACAAATATAAGAATCATTTTTGTCAGAAATGAATTTTAGCCCCCACCCCTATATATACCAATTCAGGGTATAAATTTGCACATTAGGGGGGGGGGAGTTTGGTAAAATTCTACTTTAGCTACTTTTGGCTATCTTGGAAAGGAGTTTGGTTAGGAAAATGAAACTTTCAGGGATAGATCTACAGGCTAAAGTATGTCCCAGGAAGGTATTTTGAAGTACCTACCTCCACTCCTTCTCTCTCTAGAGGGTCCTGACCTTTGATGACCTTTAAAATATGTGTGTTATAAAAGTGAAACCTTGTAAAATAGATCTTCTGCTTAAAATGCAGTCCAAAAAAATTGTTTTCAGCCTCACAACTTTGCTCAATCCTGATTTATAGAGTTTTAAAGATATGCAAATACATTTCCTAAATTTTGAAAATTAACATTGATATGGCTTAAAATACTACTCAAATAACAGAAATTGCATTTTCAGAACTAAAGTCAGAGAAAAAGAATCTTATAACTGAAAATTAAGGTAAAATGTTGTTTTGTCAAAATTTCAATAGGTATAGACCTGTCATGTAGGCAAATTTCAGGATCCTATAGAGGGAGAAGGAGAGGAGATAATTACTTCAAAATACCTTCCCAGGACATATTTTAGCCTGTAGACCCATCCCTGAAAGTTTCATTAACCTCACCCCTTTCCAAGATAGGTAAAAGTAACTAAAGTAGAATTTTACCAGGAGTTTAATCTTGCCTCTCATTTACATCATAAATAGAATTTACCCCCACCCTCCTAATGTGCAAATATATACCCTGAATTGATATAAATAGGGGTGGGGGTGAAATCCATTTCTGACAAAAATGATTATTATACTTGGAAAGAGCATAAAAAAGGCATTGGGGAGTATGTTTACTTTATTTGTAAGTCAATAATACAATTTGGTAAAAATTTATTAAAATGTTTAGTTCAGAAGATCAGTCAAAAGAGCTGCCCTAGGCTACTAACTTTTTGTGAGTAAGTAAACAATTGCTAAACTGCAACAGCCTAGACTATTGTGAATCTTTTTGACCTCATGAATAAGCCTAGACCTAAGCTAGGGAAGAGATGGAGGTAGCCTAGGAGCTTTAAAAACGCAAGTTCAGATCTAGCCTAGGCCTATTACAAGACAACAAAAAAACACTAAGATTTTCCTGCCTCTAACTTATAAGTTAAAGTACTAAGGACACCTAAAATGAAAACTTATTCATTAAATTGGTCAAGTGGAAACTTACACAGCCATATAAGTCTTGAATTAATGCGGAAACTGATCTTCTTCAAGATGTCGAAAAAATCTAATGACCTACTACTTTTAAATATCTAAAATAAACCTACTTGTTGGTCTCCCATCTTAGGATCTGATTGTAAATGATAGAATAGATGGTGCGAAAGAGTATTTACTTACAAAAAAGGCATCTCCCACCGGGAGGCTATGGAGTAGGGCGGCTGTGGGAGACAAAAAAACTGCATCAAGGGGAGCCCAAGAACGATGAGAAACAGAAGACCGGAATCTTTGAAGTTTACACTAAATGAACAAAAGTTCTGTATAGCATATGTATATATATATATTTATTTATGTGTATATGTGTTTTTTAAGAACGCCGCTATAATTATTTCTGAAAATTGGTCTGCTACCACTTTTCGGTGTGAAAAAAACGTTCTAGATAGGTTGCGACTTTGGGAAAATTGATTTAGAGTCGTAATTTTTGAAAAAAAAAAAAATCACACGAATGTCACAACTACTTGAAGGAATTATAATAAATATTGCTAAACATCAGTATCTTTACTATTATTATTTTTTAATTACAATTTAATTTGATTATCGATAGCATAGAATAACATGTTGATACAAATATACAAAAAGGTTTTCCGAATAAAATCAAATTAAATTGGCTTCGCAAAAAAAGATTTAAAAACTCTTTTTTCCCTGGTACTAATAACTATTTGTGCCACTGACGGAGCTGTACTATTTAGCAGAGCTAAGTCAGCTAAAGAAATTCGGAACAAGCTTCATTCGTATTAATAAAACTTGGGTTTCAGTTGTGACAAAACGGTCCACCAGGTATTTGCAGAAAGTAGTTTTTTAATGCATGCTCATTGGTTTTTAAACTTTTATTGATATTAAGTAAAATATAAAATTTTACTTAAAATAAAAATAAGTTTAAAGAAAAGCGAGGTTAGTTTAGCCAACCAATTTTTGAAAGTATGTGTATTCTTTTGAAATTATTTTTATCGATTTTAAAGTAGCTGGAATAAGTTATCCTGTCAAATACGGGCTATTAAAAAAAAAAAAAAACTTGTACAGGAAAATACCTGAAATGCCATATTGCCAAAAAATGGATCTTTTATTTTCAACCTAAGGGAAACTAAAAGATAAAAATATAATCTTAATTCCCTTAATCCATATTTTTACCTAGTCCTTAATTCATTGAGCTCTTTAAGTCTTCAAATGGCTTAATGCAATTTTACAATTAACTTGACAATATTTGAAATGTTTAAGATCGAGAAAATTTTCGATTATTTGATTTTTCCAAACTTGGAGGCTAAGTCATTAATTGAATTATTTCAAATCAAAAATTCTAAACTAAGCAGACCAGTAAGAGTTAATATCGTCAGTTCATAAATATTTAGGGGGAAGGGAATATGTTCTTTTCAAAATATAGGGGTGCATAGTAAATTTGTTGTTTTTTCAATTTTGTAATGAAAATACAAAAATAGGCTTTTTTCAATGAAAATAAGTACGCCTAAAAAATGTATTTGTAAAAATTTAGAAGGTGGAGGGAAAAAAATAAAGGGGGCAAATGCCCTTCCTCCCCCCTCAACTGATGTTAACACCACTGGTAAGAATAACCTCTGGTCGTAATACTCACTACGTGTTGAAAGATAAATGGTGAAATCGTTACAAGGTTATGTCATAGTGGCTGTCAGTTGTCGACCCTCAGAAATTCATAGTTATGTAGAAGTTACTATTCAAAGTTAAAATGAAAGTCTTCCTCTGGTGTCGAAAGAGTTAGTATAATCCATTTGAAACACAGAGGCGAACTTCTAACAATGCATCTCTCTCTTCCTATGCAGATGATATTCACCCAGGGTTTGGTCCCTTCTTCCTTCTGTATCGGAGATCTCCCCCCCCCCCACATTTAAAAAAAAGGAGACTTCGAGCTCCACTGCTTATCATTTCGTCCTATCGCCGTCGCTACATCCCTCTGCAAGCTTTTTGAGCAGCTGTTCTTAACAGAACTTGAAGAAATATGTCACACCCCTCAGCATCAGTTAGGTTTTTAACGAGGATCAGGATATGCCGATGCCCTAAACTATTACTACTACTAATACTACTAACAACTCATGGTATCACCAGGCCGCCTGAGGCCAACGCAGCTACGCACGCTCCTCCTCCATCCCAATATATTCAAAGCATCCTTCTTTACACCCTCCCAGGAAGTTCCCATTTCCTTTAAATCTTTCTTTGTGACATTCTCCCACCCCAAGCTCGGGCGAACTAATTTCCGCTTAGCCCTAGACGGTTGGCCGAAAAGGACAATCTTTAGCAATCTGTCATTCTTCATCCGCAGAACATGCCCTAGCCATTTCAACCTTTCTCTCATTATATCCCTAGAAAGCGGAATTAAACCACACTTTTTGTACAGCCTACTGTTTGAAATACGGTCAGTCAGCCGGGTACCCAGAACAATCCGTAGGCAATTTCTTTGGAAAATATCTAGCAAACCTTCATCCGCTTTTCGGAGCGCCCCTGCATCAGAGCAATATTTGACCACTGTCATCATTGTAGCTACCAAAATTCTAATCTTGGTAGCAGACTTATCTTCCTATTCTTCCAAAACTTTTTTTAACTGTGAAAAAACACCCTGAGCCTTGGCTATTCTACTTTTAACATCTCCATTGCTCCCACCGTCTTTACTAATAATACTACCAAGGTAAGTGAAGCTATCCACCTGATCAATCTTTTCATTACCCACGTCACCTTTTCCTCTTCACTTATTCCTATCCTTAGTGACTTAGTCTTCTTAACATAAATTTTAAAACCTATTCTAGAACCCTGAACTAGCAAAACCTCTAAAATTTTATTCATTTTATTCACACCTCATCTAGGATGCTTAAATCATCAGCATAATCTAAGTCCAGGAGAGTTTCCTTCTTCATTTGATTCCGTGGTCTCCCATGGCTTCCCGGTGCTCCTTAAGACAACGTCCATCAAAATGATCCATATAAAGGGGGTTAGAACTCAACCCTGCTTAATTCTTGATTCAATACGAAACCAGCTGCTGACCCATTTCCTACCTTAACCGCAGCAGTGTTATTCTCGTACATAGCACTAATCACTTTAATGTATTTGTCTGGTATCAAACAGTTCGTGGTAACGAACTGTAAGTAAGGAGCGACCCAGCTCAATCGTAACCGAAAACTCTAGGAAACGGGTTTTGATACCAATAGATACATCAAAAGAATCAGATTTCAATGCTGATTTCAAATATATAACTTTCATCAAGTTTAGTGCTACCCATCAAAAGTTACGCGCCTGAGAAAATTTGGCTGATTTTCAAAAAAAGGGGAAAGACCCCCTAAAAGTTATAGAACCTTAATGAAAATCACACCATCATATTCAGCGTATCAGAGAACCCTACTGTAGAGGTTTCAAGCTCCTATCTACAAAAAATGTGGAATTTTGCATTTTTTGCCAGAAGAAAGATCACGGATGCGTGTTTATTTTATTTTTTTTTTCCCAGGGGTGATCGTATTGACCCAGTGCTCCTAGAATATCGTGGATGGGCTCATTAGAACGGAGGCAACTAGGCCCCCTACAACGCACATTTTTTCCCAAAGTCACCCGATCAAAATTTTGAGATAGCCATTTTGTTCAGCATGGTCGAAAATATGATAACTATGTATTTAAGGATGACTTAATTCCCCGAAGTCCTCGGGGGGAGGGCTGAAAGTTATGAACTTTACCCAATGTCAACATATGGTATTGGTTATTGGGAAGTATAAAGACGTTTTCAGGGGGATTTTTTCTTGTAGGGGGGAGGGGGGTGGTTTGGGGGTTATGTGGGAGGATCTTTCCATGAAGGAAATTTCATGGGGGAAGGGACATTGCTATGAAGGGGGCACCAGATTTCCCAGCATTCTTTAAAAAAAGACCAGAAATTAAATAAAAAAAAAAAAGTTTTTCAACTGAAAGTAAGGAGCAACATCACAACTTAAAACGAACAGAAAATATTACGTATATGATTGGGTTCACCCCCTAGTCAATACCTCACTCTTTAAGCCAAAGATGTTTTAGTATTTTCATAACAGCTATTTATTCTAATTAACGGCCTTTGTGATTAAGGGTCATTTTTAAAGAACAAAATTCGAAATTTAGCTTAAAGAGCAAGGTATTGGACTAGGGGGCCAATTCCCTAATATACGTATTAAGAATATATGAATATAGAAGTTCGTTACGTAAGTTAATTCGTAAGTTACGTATATTTATTGCTAATATAAAACGTTCGTAAATAAAATTAAACAAGTTTCGAGAAAGCCATTTAACCTAATAAAAGTAAAATTAATATGAAAATTTTGTTTTAATTATTCATGTACGGTGAGCCAAGATCAAAACCTTCAACATTTGTAAGTAAGCCGCCTTCATCACCCGCAACCTAGGCATCACTAAAAAAATTTTCCAAAGCCTAACCATAGCCTACGACTTCTTAAAGAAAACATACCTAAATCACCTCTTATAATATCCTAATTGCACTGTTTCTAGCCTATCACCCTTCACATACCCCCAAACCTCAGAACCATAGTGCATTACGCCTAAAATTTTAGCCCTGAAAACCTCTTTAACAACTTGGATCTTTTTAATATCCCTCAGCTGACTTTGTTATTTGTTATTTGGTATGGCAGGTGTTTTATTTTCTCTTTGTCGTATTTTTTTTACTTTCTTTTGAATTGTGCGCAGTACTTTACTACCGTACAGAACGAGTTTTGCAATAAATAAATATATGAACACCAGGAATAATACACTTGTTTTTTTCTAAATACTAGTATTGACACACATATGTTAGCCATTGGTATTTCTTCTTATTTGACTCTGGATTTCTAGCAATGTGAAGAAATTAAAACATTGTTTTTTAGAAGAGCACTTTTGAACTTAAAGAAACATATTGTCGTTGATCAGGGTTGAGAGTCCGGAAAAGAGTTCTATTCTTTTTAAGAATAGAAAGGAACTAGCTACTCCCCTCCCAAGCCTTTTAGCCCATGAATCAAAAAATTTAATGAAACGATAGTAAATAATAACAACAACAAAAATAGTAGTAAATAAACAGTAAAATTTTGTAAAAAATACTCAAATAACAAAAACTCAATAACACATTAAAACTCAATAACTCAATAACTCAAAAACTCAAAAACTCAATAACTCAATAACTCAAAAACTCAATAACTCAAATAAAAAAAAAAAACTCAAATAACACATTTTCTCTGGTGACTTAAATTATAAATCCTCCTCAAAAAATAGTTTTGAAACAAAAATCTGCACAAACTTTTAATGACAACAAAGAATTGATTTTGAAACAAATTCTAAATAAACCGTCTTTATAAAATTCAAGGTTTCTATTTAGAAGAAATTTGCGTTTAGAACTCTTCATAAGATTAAGCTCCCTGATGATTTTCCTCATATGTAAAAGTCTTATATACACCCCATTTATACCTTTTTTATACCCCATTACAAACCCATTTTTAATACAACCCCGGCTCAGTTGGTTCAGTGAATCTCGAAATCAGATGATTTGCTGAAGAATTGTAGACTTCTAGCATTACACCACTCGTGTTGGATGCATTAACTTGTGAATTTGTATAGCCATTACAGAGTTTGGTTTCTTAAAGCTAGGGTGTTGATGTAAAGCACTTCCAGTGTTGAGATAATACATTAAGCTTGTCACAATTTTTAAGCATTAAGCTTATAAAAAATGTCACAATTTCCTAAAAGAAAAATTAAAAAATAGTACAAAATAGATCTACAAATAAATATTGTTTGAAAATGTACAGCCAAGACTCAACTCCAAAGAAAATCCTAGACAGTCAATCATTTTGATCGAAATCTTCCGTCAATCAATTGATTAAAGTATGATTGTCCGTCTAGGAACTAGCTTCTGGTACAAGGGCTGTAAGGGGGTTCAGTTGTACGGTGGTTCAGTTAAATGGGGTTCAGTTGGATGAGGGGTCAGCTACAGGAGGGTTCAGTTACACGGAGGTTCGGTTGCACGGGTTAAGTTGCACGGAGGTTCAGTTGTACAAGGTTTAAGTTATAAGGGGATTCAGTTGCACGGGATTCAGCTACACGGGGTTCAGTTGCAAGGGTTCAGTTGCTTGGCGTTCAGTAACGTGAGGGTTCAGTAGCACGCACACTTGATAAAAAGCGTAATAGCCGAACTATCACCTGTACATTTCATGACAGTAGCAGTTGGTACAACATCAAACCACTGTTAAAGCCTACTGAAACTAAGGAAAGAGGAAAAGCACATACTCAAACCCCGGGACAAAGATAAAAAAAGGAGCCTTAGAATTAAGCAACACAGGAAGGAAGGGACAAAGGGTCGAACTCAAGAATGAACACAGGAGTCAAACAGGAAAAGAGGCACAAACAGTAACGAACACTAGGACATCAAGGCCGATGTACCTTCCGTACATAGAAGTGCGATATTGACGATGTAATACGAAGTAATAGCAGCAACCAGAAAACTGATTAATATGAAAGCACTAGGAATTTGATACAAAATCAGCAAATATTCACAAAACGGAGTCAATGCTTCTTGCTCCTGACCTACAGAAACCTCCCAAGAACATCTGGGAGCAAAGAGTACTTATTTCCATAAATTTGCACTAGAAAATACCAATCATTTTTGTCGTGTACGAAAAGTATCCCATTTGTTGCCAAAGAGAATATCTCGTAAGTATTGCTGTCAAAATATTCACCATGGTTCTTATTGGCTCTTTTTCTTAGTTAAAAAAAACACGACTAGACACATAGAATAGACAGAGCTTCGACTTGGAATGGGCTAGACCACTAACTCTTTGCGCTTCGAAACATAGGACGCAACTAAATTTAAAGAGTAGGGGTAACTGATATCAGTTACCCATACTCTTTAAACTGAATCCCTACAGCCATCTTCATCATTTCATAACGAAACAGCCTTCAGCTACGCATAAGTGCTTTCAGCACCATCTTTACCATGATGCGTTAAAGATGGTTTGACATAGAATCAAATACGTATAACCTAGGGATATTAACATCATCCCCGTGGTCTCCCTCCTTTTTTGACGTTAGTTTTGGCGTGAGGCAGCGATCTGGGCTCTTCCTCTTTCTGTTCAGTTTCGTTGGTGAGTGGACGAGGAAGCATGCCATGCATTCTTTGACGTCAATTCCAGTGCTGTAATTTCGTCAAAATCCTGGAGGGGCAAATTTAGAGCTAAATTTTCCCAAATCAGGTGAAAATTACAGTGAGAAAAGAAAAATGACCCATATAGTACCGTAAAGGCAAAAATATAAAAAAAAAACTGATCCGTTTCTCTGGATGCTTGAATTATTTAGGCTTATCTTAGTTTTGAAAATATTATTTGAAGAAATTAAATTTCAGCTGGGGGGGGGGAACTGGGGTCTAAGAGGAGGGGCAAACTGGTGTCTGAGGGGAGGGCAATTGCTCCCGTGCTTTATATCAATTACGCCCCTTGTCAATTCATAGAAATATATGTATGGGGGGGGAGGGGTAATGTGTTTTACAAAATCTAAGAGGAGAAGCTTTGTTGACTTTTCGATTGTTTCAATAAAAATACCGAAAAATGTTTTTTTTTTCAAAGATAATACAAAAAAAGAAAATATTCCTTGATGAAAACACGAAAAAAAGTATTTTTAAAATCTTAGGGGAGGGGAAGAATAAGACCTGGATTCATCTGGTTCGATTTAGGGTATTTTATTCGGACACTTTCAGTCAGGGTACATAAGTAACCGACCGACCGAACAGATCCGTTGAATGAGCCTTGAATTGTCACCCTAAAACCATTTAGTAAAACACTACACTCATATACGTCAATATCAATACTCACATACTGAAATATGGTCATCTTCAATTATTGAAGATATTGATTACTGTCTTCAGGAATCAAACAGTTCGTGGTAACGAACTTTAAGTAAGGAGCGATGCAGCTCAATAGTAACCGAATTTCTAAGAAACGGAGTCTTGCTAACAATAGATACATCAAAAGAATCGAATTTTTATGCTTATTCAAAATATGTAAAATTCAACAAATCTAATTATACCCATCAAAAAAATAAGAGCCTGAGAAAATTTGCCCAATTTTTGAAAAAAGTGGAAAACCCCCCAAAACATCAAGTAATCTTAATGAAAATCACTTCATCAGATTATCCCTCCAGTAGAGAACCCTCCCGTAGAGGTTTCAAGCTCGTGTGTACAAAAATGTGAAATTTATATTTTTTGTCAGAAGAAAGATTATGGATGCGTCTTTATTTATTTAAATTTTTTGGTTTTGTTTTTTCCATAGGCAATCATATCAAACCAGTAATCGTAGAATATCGAGAGAGGGATCACTTGATCGAAAATTACAAGTCCTAGTGCCATTTTTAAGAGACCAAAAATGTTGGAGGGCAGCTAGCCCCCCCTCCCACGCTCATTTTCCCCAAAGTCACCCGATCAGAATTTTGATATAGCTAATTTGTTCAACATAGTAGAAAAATCTAATAACTATGTCTTTGAGGATGACTTAACCCCCACATTCCCCGGTGGAAGGGCTGCAACTTGTGAACTTTGCCGATTGTTTACATATAGTATTGGTTATTGGGAAGTATACAGACGTTTTTAGAGTTACGCAGGAGGATCATTCCAAACAGAAATTTTTCATGAAAGAAGGACATTTTCCATGGAGGGGGAGCCGGATTTCCCAGTATAATTTAAAAAAGATCAGAAATTAGATAAAAAAAAGTTTTTCAACTTAAAGTAAGGAGCAACATTAAAACTTAAAACGAACAGAAATTATTACGTATATGAAGTGTGGCGCCCCCTCGTCATTATCTCACTCTTTACGCTAAAGTTTTTTTTTAGTGCTTTTAAAAGAGCTATTTATTCTAATTAAACGGCCTTAGTGGTTCAAGAGTCATTCTTAAAGAATTGGAAAAAATTCGAACTTTAGCCTAAAGAGCGAGGTATTGACGAGGGGGCGACCCCCCTTATATGCGTAGTAATTCCTGTTCGGGTACTTGTATGTTACAGCGACGATCACTCAAGTTGTTCATCCATTTACGCAATGTAGAACCGTTTTTTTTTGTTAGTTTCCTTCAGCTTAGCGTGATTCAAGACAAAGAGAAGTGACAGAATAGATGAAAAATATATAATTTGGGCTATATTAGCACATTAGGGTGTGGGTTTGGGGTTGTGGGTAAAGTATTTGGACAGTGTGAAGTTAGAAAACAATATTTACTTCATAATATGCAAAATAATTTCTAATTCATTTTGCCATTTTGTTGCCTTCAAGGAAAAAAATAGTCCCTCATTCGTTACTTTACCTTCAGAAATGAAAATACTTTTGTCCGCTTCATTACAATACAAAATTAAATCCCGCTAGTTTTCCTCTTTTATTATTTGGTACTAGTCTTGCCGTGGTTTTGAGTAAGAAATAACGGTGGAAGATGTTTTACATCAAATCCTATGGATGCTTAATATCACAGATTGACCAGTAACTGCAAAATGAATTAGAAATAGTGACTAAAAGACATGGTATCATTGTACTAGACCTGTCTGGCACCAAGGATATGAGTATAGTACGAACGGGGAGTGTGCGTTTAGAGTGTGCATTTGCTGACCCATTACCTGAGAGTATTGCACTAATCTCACTAAATCAATTTGAAACCTATTGGGAAATCACTCCCGAAGGCAGTGTTCTACTAGACTTGACACCATGAACACCAGTCAAATAATCAATGTATTTAATATGGATCCCTACGTGTCCAAATACAGATCCTATTGTCTGCCCTCGGACTTTCTTGGAAAAATTGAAAGTGCCAACAATACCCTAATTATTGTTGAAATCACTATTGGCATAACACATTAGGCATACAGACCCGCAATACTCTACCCCCACCCCCTAATTTGTTTCTAAAGCATTATATTTTATCATAATTGGGTATATTTCATTAGGATTGAGCGTCAGAGAAACAGGTTCTATTTAGATGAAGAATATTAGGTTGGCGCTATATCATAAAAGTATTAAGTTTTAAAATAAAAGTTCATATTAAGTAACATAAAGTTCGTTTCAAGTTTTAATGTTGCTCCTTAGTTTTAGTAGGACAAACTTTTTCTGTTCAATTTAATACAGATGAAGAGGTATTTTTCCCAGTACTTTTCGACAGGGGCAATCTATATGATTTTTTTTTTTTTTTTTTTTTTTTTTTTTTTTTTTTTTTTTTTTTTTTTTTTTTTTTTTTTTTTGTCTGGAATAGTTTCCCAAGGGTTTCAGACTCCATTCTAAAATACTAAAAAAAAAAAAAAAAAATCGATTATGAAAGCAAATGAAACTAGTTTCTGGCAATGGCTTCTATTTCTAACTAAGCAGTAATTCGAAATATTTCCTCATGGGACAGTGTCTTCTAAATACCTTTTTTTGGTACCCTGATCCTTGGTTCGCCCTTTGCTAGGTTGTAATTTTTTTTTTAGTGCTTTTAAAAGAGCTTTTTATTCTAATTAAACGGCCTTAGTGGTTCAAGAGTCATTCTTAAAGAATTGGAAAAAATTCGAACTTTAGCCTAAAGAACGAGGTATTGACGAGGGGGCGACCCCCCTTATATGCGTAGTAATTCCTGTTCGGGTACTTGTATGTTACAGCGACGATCACTCAAGTTGTTCATCCATTTACGCAATGTAGAACCGTTTTTTTTTTTGTTAGTTTCCTTCAGCTTAGCGTGATTCAAGACAAAGAGAAGTGACAGAATAGATGAAAAATATATAACTTGGGCTATATTAGCACATTAGGGTGTGGGTTTGGGGTTGTGGGTAAAGTATTGGGACAGTGTGAAGTTAGAAAACAATATTTACTTCATAATATGCAAAATAATTTCTAATTCATTTTGCCATTTTGTTGCCTTCAAGGAAAAAAATAGTCCCTCATTCGTTACTTTACCTTCAGAAATGAAAATACTTTTGTCCGCTTCATTACAATACAAAATTAAATCCCGCTAGTTTTCCTCTTTTATTATTTGGTACTAGTCTTGCCGTGGTTTTGAGTAAGAAATAACGGTGGAAGATGTTTTACATCAAATCCTATGGATGCATAGTATCACAGATTGACCAGTAACTGCAAAATGAATTAGAAATAGTGACTAAAAGACATGGTATCATTGTACTAGACCTGTCTGGCACCAAGGATATGAGTATAGTACGAACGGGGAGTGTGCGTTTAGAGTGTACATTTGCTGACCCATTACCTGAGAGTATTGCACTAATCTCACTAAATCAATTTGAAACCTATTGGGAAATCACTCCCGAAGGCAGTGTTCTACTAGACTTGACACCATGAACACCAGTCAAATAATCAATGTATTTAATATGGATCCCTACGTGTCCAAATACAGATCCTATTGTCCGCCCTCGGACTTTCTTGGAAAAATTGAAAGTGCCAACAATACCCTAATTATTGTTGAAATCACTATTGGCATAACACATTAGGCATACAGACCCGCAATACTCTACCCCCACCCCCTAATTTGTTTCTAAAGCATTATATTTTATCATAATTAGGTATATTTCATTAGGATTGAGCGTCAGAGAAACAGGTTCTATTTAAATGAAGAATATTAGGTTGGCGCTATATCATAAAAGTATTAAGTTTTAAAATAAAAGTTCATATTAAGTAACATAAAGTTCGTTTCAAGTTTTAATGTTGCTCCTTAGTTTTAGTAGGACAAACTTTTTCTGTTCAATTTAATACAGATGAAGAGGTATTTTTCCCAGTACTTTTTGACAGGGGCAATCTATATGATTTTTTTTTTTTTTTTTTTTTTTTTTTTTTTTTTTTTTTTTTTTTTGTCTGGAATAGTTTCCCAAGGGTTTCAGACTCCATTCTAAAATACTAAAAAAAAAAAAAAAAAAAATCGGTTATGAAAGCAAATGAAACTAGTTTCTGGCAATGGCTTCTATTTCTAACTAAGCACTAATTCGAAATATTTCCTCATGGGACAGCGTCTTCTAAATACCTTTTTTTGGTACCCTGATCCTTGGTTCGCCCTTTGCTAGGTTGTAATTTATATAACTAGCAATGTACCTTTTTTTTATTTATGGTACATACATAATGCAAATAAACTTCTTTTCAAACGTATTACATTTTTGTCAATGAGCCTGGAGTACAAACAGAAATGCTTATTTTACTGCAAATGATTCTATCATAAACGATTATTTCGTTAAAATCTAAAAAAAATGATAACATAGTTTATTCACACAAATTCAGCACACAAAGATCAACAGAAAAAAACACAAAATCCAAAATGGACAAAATGCAAACGAAACATAAAGTAATAATTTTTTTTTTTAAGGACTGCAAATTACCGATTCAAAAAATTAGCAATTTTCCGACTTAAAATAAAAATTCTTTGCAGAATACACCCTGAAATACACTTTACAGTCGACAGCATTGGGTTTATCTAGGTCTGTATCTGTCGCTTTGACGGGTCTTACTGCTTCAATCAGTTCAGCATCTGTATTTCCTTGGCTATTACCATTGTCATCACTTTCAGCACTTTCTTTTTGGTGATCGACAGACAAACACTCTCCTTTTGAGTTAAATTGATTTTGTGGGCAATGGGACTGTGGCTCTTCCACCCTATTCAGTTGTTTAGGTATTGGGAGAGGAGTTCTCGGAAAAGCTGGAGTCTTAGGAAAATCTTCGTTAGTGAAGCATCTACCGTAAATGCAAACCCATTTGTCTGGGCAAGGTCTAGAGAGGTCACACTCATCCCCTTGAGTTATTTTTTGGCGATTTGGTGGACTACGACAGCTTGCATTTTCAAAAACTAAAAAGATAATGAAATAAGATAAGGATAACATATCTAAAGGATAAAGGAAAGACTATCAAGATATCGGGAATGGAGAAGGATTTACGTCGTTTTTGTATTAACTTACGTAACAAATTTCTATATTCGTATATTTTTATTACGTATATTGGGGGGATCGCCCTCCTAGTCAATACCTCACTCTTTACGCTAAAGTTCGAATTTTTTCCAATTCTTTAAGAATGACCCCTTAATCACAAAGGCTGTTAATTAGAATAAATAGCTCTTATGAAATAACTTTAGCGCAAAGAGCGAGGTATTGACTAGGGGGCGAACCCAATCACATACGTAATAGTTTCTGTTCGTTTTAAGTTTTTACGTTGAAAAGTTTTCAGTTGAAAACTTGTTTTTTTTTTTATATTTGATTTCTGATCGTTTTTTTTAAATAATGCTCGGAAATCCGGTGCCCCCTTCATAGCAATGTCCCTTCCCCTATAAAAACTTCCTCCATGGAAATATTTTCCACATGACCTCTGATCCACCCCCTCTCCCACTACCAGAAAAAAAAACCCTGAAAACGTCTGTATACTTCCCAGTAACCAATACTATATGTAAACATTGGGCAATGTTCATAACTTGCAGCCCTTCCCCCTGGGACTGTGGGGGATTAAGTCATCCTCAAAGACATAGCTATTATATTTTTCGGCCATGCTGAACAAAATGGCCACCTCAAAATTTTGATCGGGTGACTTTGGAGAAAACATGAGCGTGGAAGGGGGCCTAGTTGCCCTCCATTTTTTAGGGTCTCTTAAAAAGGACACTAGAACTTTTAATTTCCATCCGAATGAGCCTTCCCACGATATTCTAGGACCACTGGGCCGATACGATCATCCCTGGTGAAAAAAACAAACAAACCAAAAAAAAAACAAAAAAAAAACTCGCATCTGTGATCTTTCTTCTAGCAAAAAATAAAAAATTCCACTTCTTTGCAGATAGGAGCTTGAAACCTCTACAGTAGGGTTATACGCTGAATCTCAGGGTGTGATTTTCTTTAAGGTTCTATGACTTTTAGGGGGTCTTTCCCACTTTTTTCGAAAATAAAGCAAATTTTCTCAGGCGCCAAGTTTTGATGGGTAAGACTAAACTTGATGAAACTTATGCATTTGAAATCACCATAAAAATAAGATTCTTTTGAGGTGTCTATTGGTATCAAAATTCCGTTTTTTAGAGTTTCGGTTAGTATTGAACCGGGTCACTCCTTACGTACAGTTCGTTACCACGAACTGTATGAAAAAAAGTACACACGACTTAAAGGGCTTCCATTTGCTTCTGAAAGAGATTAAATAAAAAAAAAAAAACAAGTTTTTTTAACTGAAAGTAAGGAGCAACATTAAAACTTAAAACGAACAGAAATTATTCTGTATATGAAAGGGGCTGTCCCCTCCTCAACGCCTCGCTCTTTACGCTAAAGTTTTTCATTGTTTAAAAAAAAGAGAGTTGTGAGAAAGTCAAACTTTAGCGTAACGAGCGAGGTGTTGAGGAGGGGACAGCCCCTTTCATATACAGAATAATTTCTGTTCGTTTTAAGTTTTAATGATGCTCCTTACTTTCAGTTAAAAAAACTTGTTTTTTTTTTTAATTTTTGAAGGTTTTTGAACAAATGCAGGTTTTGATCTTGGCTCACCGTACATGAATAATTAAAACAAAATTTTCATATTAATTTACTTTTATTTAGTTAAAAGGCTTTCTCGAAACTTGTTTAATTTTATTTACGAACGTTTTTTATTAGGAATAAATATACGTAACTTACGAATTAACTTACGTAACGAACTTCTATATTCATATATTTTTAATACGTATATTAGAGACTTCGCCCCCTAGTCAATACCTTGCTCTTTAAGCGAAATTTCGAATTTTATTCCAATTCATTAAAAATGACCGCTTAATCACAAAGGCCGTTAATTAGAATAAATAGCTCTTATGAATGTACTAAAAAATCTTTGGCTTAAAGAGTGAGGTATTGACTAGGGGGTGAACCCATTCATATATGTAACATTTTCTGTTCGTTCAAAGTTTTGATGTTGCTGCTGTTGCAGTTGAAAAACTTGTTTTTTATATTTAATTTCTGATCTTTTTTTAAATAATGCTGGTATGTCCGGCATCCCCTTCATAGTAATGTCCCTTCCCCCATGAAAACTTCCTTCATGGAAAAATCCTCCTACATAACCCCCGACCCACCCCCCCCCCACTACCAGGAAAAATCTCCCCTGAAAACGTCTATATACTTCCCAATAACCAATACTGCATGTTAACATTGGGTAAAGTTCATAACTTTCAGCCCTCCCCCCCGGGAACTTCGGGGGATTAAGTCATCCTAAAAGACATACTTATAATATTTTTGAACATGCTGAACAAAATGGCTATCTCAAAATTTTGATCTGGTGACTTTGGGAAAAAAATGAGCGTGGGAGGGGGCCTAGTTGCCCTCCATTTTTTTTTGGTCACTTAAAAAGGGCACTAGAACTTTTAATTTCTATTCCAATGAGCCCTCTCACGATATTCTAGGACCACTGGGTCGATATGATCACCCCTGGGAAAAAAAAACAAATAAACACGCACCCGTGATCTTTCTTCTGGCAAAAAATGCAAAATTCCACATTTTTGTAGATAGGAGCTTGAAACCCTTAGAGTAGGGTTCTCTGATACGCGGAATATGATGGTATGATTTTCATTAAGGTTCTATAACTTTTAGGGGGTCTTTCCCCTTTTTTCGAAAATCAGCCAAATTTTCTCAGGCGCGTAACTTTTGATGGGTAAGATTAACCTTGATGAAACTTATATATTTGAAATCAGCATTAAAATCTGATTCTTTTGATGTATCTATTTGTATCAAAATACCGTTTTCTAGAGTTTCGGTTACCATTGAGCCGGGTCGCTCCTTACTTACAGTTCGTTACCACGAACTGTTTGATTTAACTTTTTTAGAGTATATTATTGTTTTTCCGGGTCAGGGGCTGTTGGTGGAACTACATCCCAACCTTCCTTGTTAGTACCTTTGCTGTGAAATCTAAAATTTAGATAAAAACTTGTGGCCGGTTCACCATATTAAAAAAGAAAAAGAAAAACTAAAAAATGGAGGTTAGTAAAGAGGTAGAAAAACTAGAAATAGAGGTAGAAAAACTAGAAAATGAGATATTAAAAAAAAGGATTCATAAAATACGAGCAGGACACGCACAATGGTAACAAAATGTGGAAAATGACAAATATAACAAAAAAGAAAACACAGGCGCAATAATGACAAAAGAAACGCGGCATAGTTCTTGCTTTTAATTGGCACACCCTGGGTGTCCATTGATGCGGTTTTCACACGCATCAATGATCCTGCAGATGAAAGCATTAGGGTCTATGATGTTGTATCTCCTTGTGGCCCAGGAGTTACGTTCCCAAAGTGTGGGTGCTGTGGAGAAACTTTGCCTATTAGTAGCAAACTTACCGGAGCTTTTTCAAATCTTTTACCGAGAAAGTAGGGCCAAAAAGGGGCAAGGGACAAGAAAAAGGGAGTGCGCAAGCATTATACAGTTTAGCTAGCAGCCGGCGATTAAAGCAAAGTTTACTGAATACTTATTGGCACCAGATGTCTGGCGCTGGAAATAATTGATAAAGAGCCTTCTAGTAGCTTTAAGAGAATCACCGCATGGAAGGCCTAGATATTTTAATTCTGGTTTAGGTGCAACGGACACTCCATTAAGATTAATTTTAACTACTACTACTACTACTAATAACTCACCGCAGCACCAAGCCGCCTGAGGCCAACACAGCTACGCACACTCCTCCTCCCCCCAATCTATTCAAAGCCTCCCTTTTTACACCCGCCCACGAAGTTCCCATTTCCTTTAAATCTTTCTTTATGACGTCCTCCCACCCCAGACGGGGACGACCTGCTTTTCGTTTAGCCCTAGATGGTTGGCCGAAAAGAACAATCTTCGGCAATCTGTCATCCTTCATCCGCACAACGTGCCCTAGCCACCTCAACCTTTCTTTCATTATAGCCCTAGATAGCGGTATTGAACCACATTTTTCGTATAGCCTATTGTTTGAAATGCGGTTAGTCAGCCGGGTACCCAGAACAATCCTTAAGCAATTTCTCTGGAAAACATCTAGCAAATCTTCATCCGCTTTTCGGAGCGTCCATGCTTCAGAGCCATATTTGACCACTGTCATCACTGTAGCTTCTAATATTCTAATCGTGGTTTGCAGACTTATCTTCTTATTCTTCCAGACTTTTTTTTAACTGTGAAAAAACACCCTGAGCCTTGGCTATTTTATATTTAACATGTTCACTGCTCCCACCATCTTTACTAATAATGCTACCAAGATAAGTGAAGCTGCCCACCTGATCAATCTTTTCATTACCCAACATCACCTTTTCATCTTCACTTATTCCTAGCCTTAGTGACTTAGTCTTCCGAACATTAATTTTCAAACCAATTCTAGCACCCTGAACTCGCAAAACCTCTAAATCTCGATTAACTTTAAGACCTTCAGAAACTGGTCCCAAATTGAATAGTACGACGGTTGACTTTTCAGAATTAAACTTAAGATTTATCTTTGAACATTCTCGACTCTAAAGGACAAAATGTTTCTCAAACACCATACACCAGTACTGTTCGACAGGAGATGAAGACATCATCAGCATACGCAATAAAAGATACATCTATACCTTCCAAAATACAAGACTTAACAACTTGGGATTGTGCGTCCAAAAAAACAGTTATCAATCGCTAATGGAAATGTAAGGGCACCATATCTCATGCCAGGACTGACAGTCATGGCAATCTCTGTAGTAGGTAATTCAGGCAATTTGATTTTATCAATTACATGAGTACACATATCATACAAAGTACGGATATTGTAAGTAAAGACCCCGTATTTGTAAAGCTTAATGAGGCTATGAGTGTGAATTATTGAACAAAACGAAAGACAAACATCATGACTCCCCAAAACAAGCCCCCCGACTTACAGTGCCGTCGGGGTATGAGTGCTCCCTATTCCTTTTTGAAGCTTAAATTTATATGGAGGCATACAACAATTATTAGTAAGTTCAGATATTATCAACTTGTCAATGATCTAGCAAAAAGTTGTTGCTACCGTTATTACCTGTTACGATGAGAACTTCTTTAAAGGCTTATTTTCCTTAGGGACAGGAGTAGGGCAACCGAAAACAATAAAAGAACTATTCCCTTTGTAAATGCAGTTTAAAGTAATAATGCAAGGGTCCTACCACAGAAAATTTCTACCCGGGTATTAATAACGATCATATTTTGTAATTTAAGAATACAGAGTACTCCCCCGTGGACCATCCCCAATGCCCAAAATTTGGGGTATTGAGCCTATAATTAGAAAAACACGATAAGGGACTGAATCGATAAGCATAAACATCGTTTTTTTTCAAACTTCATGCTTCCCCCAATAGAGAAAATCCCAGAAAGAATAAATCTGTTGAAATTCAAGGAAAGTACCCCCCCCCCCCCTTGTTCATTGTATTATGGAAATTTGTCCCCTGCTCAAATCTCCCAGGAGAAACCCCCTCCAGACAATTTCCCCCCGGAAAATTTTCCCGCATGTAAAGCAACGATGGTATTTTTCACTTCGAATAGTTCATAATTCCAAATTCTGAGAATTCATTGGATTTTTTTGTTATCATTTCGGGAGCGTGTTATGTGACTTCATAACTACTTAACCCGTTAATTGGATATCCAGAAAATGTTAATAATTTTTGCAAATAAATGAGATTACAAAATAGATTTTTATTTATTTATTTTTTTTTAATTTCAAATTTAGGAAGTTTTTAGTGCAGTGTCCAACATTCGTCAACGTTGCAGCATTGAATCTTGAAAAAAATAGGGAAATCTAATTTGTTAAATTTCACCGCGCTTTTAGTGCGCTGAAATTTAAACATTAACGATCTGTTGGTTCTGAGCTCTTTTTGTCAGAGGTTTTAGCTTATTTTTTTTCTGATTTTTTACCTATGCTTCTTTTTTTAAATTTGGTGCCTGCTACTATGAAAAAACTGTATATATATATATATACAAATATATATATATATATATATATATATATATATATATATATATATATATATATATATATATATATATATATATATATATATATATATATATATATATATATAAATATATATAAATATATTAAAAATGATGAATTTGAGGTATTAAATATATTTATATATTATATTATTAAAAATAATATAATATATATATATATAAATATATATATATATAATATATATATATATATATATATATATATATATATATATATATATATATATATATATATATATATATATATATATATATATATATATATATATATACATATATATATATATATATATATATATATATATATATATATATATATATATATATATATATATATATATATATATATATGTATATATATATATATATATATATATATATATATATATATATATATATATATATATATATATATATATATATATATATATATATATATATATATATTTATATATATATATATTATATTATTTTTAATAATATAATATATAATATATTTAATACCTCAAATTCATCATTTTTAATACCTCAAAGCCTTCTGTTGTTCATTGCTACGGATAAATAAGACTTACAATTAGAATTTTTTTTTTCTTAGGAATAAAAGATGTGTTATCAAAAACTCACGATAAGTAACAGCAAGTACGAGAGAAAATGTGTCTGTCCTCATTGTAGCTAGAATTCAAACTGCGCTGATATTTCAGAGTTTTAGTTTTATATTCCATGAATAAAAACTCAACAATGGAGAATTAAGTCACGTACAGTAATTACTGAAGTATCAGATTTCAGGAAATGTTTTTGAATAATTGTCGACGACATTTCTTTTTTAGTGTGACTAAATTTTTTCTTAATTGTTTTGTTTTTCAGGTAATAAAAGTCTTTGGAAACGCTCTGATTTAAACGTTCTTAAAAATGCATAAAAATAAACTCGCAGAAGCAGCGTAATTATTGTTATATGTTAATTATAATATTCAGTTAAAAAGATATACACTTTTTATATATATATAGAAAAAGAGAAACGTCAAAACGTTAACATCGAACAAGACATTTTTGACAAAATTCAGTACATGGGTTGTCCAGGGACAGCTTCACAGCTCGTGTCAGACGACCTTGTTCCTGGATAGAAATATCATATCGAACTTAAAAACTAGTAAAATACTAAACGTGATTGCATTAATCTAATAAGGTATTATTTGCCAAATCAAAACTGATGCAGCATAATGATGGATGAAGTAAGATTCAATGTAAAAATCTGAAATTTCTGGAAAAGCATTTTCTAGACATGGGGGAGTTTCTAGACTTAGGACTTAGCATTTTCTAGACTTTCCTAGACTAAGTTGAAAATCCAACTGACTTGGTAATGGCTGACTTACAAATCTTTAAAAATTACTTAAAAGTATTTTTTTTTTATTTAAATTCACCTACGTTGAAACTTATGTGGAAGGGAGATGATATATATTTCTGAGGACAAAAACACAAGGAAATATAAAAAATAAAGAATATTAGGAAACATTCTTCAGGGCGATTTCCGTTAAAAGCTACAGAGGGTTTCTACACTATACACATTCAAATTAGTGTGGAAAAATCATTTGGAGGATTCAAATACCGCAAGAACCACAATTTCCGCAGGCTGATTCTAAAACAGATAAAAAAAAAAAGTGAATTCAGACAAGTTTTTGTTAAGATTTACCCGAATGCTGGGTTCAGTCGGACAGTTCGTGGTAACGAACTGTAAGTAAAGAGCCACCCGGCTCAATACTAACCGAAACTCTAGAAAACGGATTTTGATACCAATAGATATATCAACAGAATTGGCTTATTGTGCTGATTTCAAAAATATAAGTTTCATTAAGTTTAGTCTTGCCCATTAAAGGCTACGAGCCTGAGAAAATTCGCCTGATTTTTGAAAAAAGGAGGAATCACCCCCTAAAAGTCATGGAACCTTAATGAAAATCATACCATCAAATGTAGCGTATCCGAAACCCTATTGTAGAGGTTTCAAGCTTCTAACTGCAAAAATGGGGAATCGTTTAGTTTTTGCCAGAAGAAAGATCAGGGATGTGTTTTTTTTTTTTTTCAGGGGTGACCGTATCGACCCAATGGTGATAAAATTTCGAGAGAGGGCTTTTCGAACGGAAATTAGAAATTCTAGTGCCATTTTCAAGTGACCCAAAAAATTAGAGGGCAACTAGGCCCCCTTCTCCGCCCCTTTTTTCCCAAAGTTGTCTGATCAGAATTTTGATATAGCTATTTTGTTCATCATAATTGAAAGGCCCAATAACTATGCCTTTGGATGTAACATGACCCTCCATAGCCCCAAGGGAAAGGTCTTCAAGGTTCAAGGTTTTATTTTTAATTATAATTTACACAACATATTAAATTCCCAACAGAGAGAAAACTCGACAGAGTCTGGAACAAAAAAGTGTTAAAAAACATAGATTTAAATTAATTGTACGTCTACTAATATTCTAGTTATAGAGATTTAAGCCAAAATCTTCAATTTTCTATTTCAAACTACCCTTAAAAATAAAATGCAAAACAATAGATAACTCAAATTTCCAGACTCCTCAACCCACAAAAAAAAAAAAAAAAAAAAAAAAAAAAAAAAAAAAAATCCAAAAAAATTACTAGCTTTATTCAACTCATCAACACGGGAAGAGGGACCAACTCCTCCCCAAACAAGTTATAAAATTTCTCCATTACATAGTGTTTGTAAAATATCCAAACGCATAGTACTTGTTATTGGGAAGTATGTATACATTTTCGTATGGGGGGGGGACGAATTTTAAGCTGGGGTTTTTTCCACAGGGGAATTTTCCGTGGAGAGAGAAGTTTCCAGGGGGTGAAATTGCCAGGGGAAATTATGCATTTGGGGAATTTGCCAGAATTCCTAAACAAAATTCTTTTTATATGTCTTGCTTTCACTTTTTCGTCTCAATTTTACGCGTGGAGTTGTTAAGGGTAATTGTTAGGGGTAAATTTTCACAACGATTGAACTGTCCAGTGAATATTTCTGTGGAGAGGGGGGTTTCTCCGTGGAGGTGCGGCCAGATTTCCTGGCATTATTTAAAAAATGATCAGAAATTAAATAAAAAAAACAAGCATTTTCAACTGAAAGTAAGGAGCAACATTAAAACTAAAATCGAACAGAAATTACTACGTATATGAAGGGGAGTGTCCCCTCCTCAACACCTCACTCTTTACGCTATAATTTGAATTTTGTCCCAATTCTTTAAGAATGACTCTTGAAACACAAGTGTCGTTTAATTAGAACAATAAGAAGCTTTTTTAAAAGTACTAAAAACTTAAGGTAAAGAGCAAGGTGTTGAGGAGGGGGCAATCCCCTTTATACACGTAATAATTTCTACTCGTTTGAAGTTTTAATGTTGTTCCTTACTTTCATTTGAAAAAACTTGTTTTTTTTAATTTAATTCATGGAAAGAGTCATAAATTGAAGTAAATATATTGAATTACCGCAAAATATTATTATAATTTATTATTTACATGAAAGTTTGACTCCCCTCCCCCTTAAGACCAACAATACGTAAAAACTAAAGAAATTTATATAGGAACAATAAAAAGTGTGTTATCAAAAACTCACGTAAAGCAACAGCAAGTACGAGAGAAAATGTATCTGTCCTCATTGTAGCTAGAATTCAAACTGTGCTGATATTTCAGAGTTCCAGGTTTATATCCCAAAAAAAATTAAACAATGGACAATAAAGTCATGTAAAATAGTTACTTAAGTATCAGATTCCAGGAAATGTTTTAAATACATGTCGACGAAGTTTTTTTTTTTTATATATATACGCTAAGTTTTGCTTGGCTGATTTTTTTCTAGTTCTAAACGTTATTTGAACATTAGAACATAAGCTTTACAAACATTATTATAAATTAAAAGACATGAAATACATATATTTATATTTATATAGAAATAAGGTGATGATAATAGCACCATTTTTTATGTTGGTTTCGGGGATTTAATAAGAACGTTCGAGAGGAGAGAGCAACATTAAAAGTTACGGTAGTTGTACACAAATCAAACAGGAAAATTTTGACAAAATTTATTAGACGAATTTTTTCAAGGACACTTTTCAATCCAGTTTATTCAATAACCTCTTTAATATCAAACTTTCCGAGAAAGGCCGTTTTGAGAAGTAAAAACTTACCCAATACATGAGTTTCGATACGTGACGATTGATGAAACAATGATTCATCAAGGAGTACATATGGTTGATAGTACCAAATACCACCTGAAATCACCAAGGAGGTTACGCTCACCTTAGGTCAATTTACACTTGGAAGCCACGCAATTTCTGTGAGTTTTCTTGAGTTATTTTGAAATTGCGAAGTTTTAGGTCAGTGTTGCCACGCAAATCGTCAAAACAAATTAGAAAAACTAATCAGCCATTTGATAACACGTTGCATCTATAAAAATTTCCGCACTAGCAATCGGTTTATTCGTAGAGACAACTCTAGCTTGTTGTTTTCTGATTTTTTGTCCACCTTTTTTTTTTATCTATTTGTTACCCGTTGCTATTGAAAACTACATAACTACATATAGGGGTCTTTTTCATTAAAATTCCAACAACTTATAAAATATTTTGGCTTCTGAGTCATTTTTCTGCTTGTTATTTTCATGATTTTTTCTTTACTATTATTGTTAATTGTTTGGGTTCCGTTGGAGCCATTCTTATTTTTGCTGAGTATTCGAAATAAATTCTTATTAATCGCTGAAATCCCCCCCCCCTCACTTTTGTTTATTTGATCTTATACGAACTGGTGTTTAAATATTATATGTATTTCAATCCGTTATGGGCCATAGGGCCTTTTTGTTGATACGTGCCTTGTATTCAGTAGCGTAGGAAGGGGGTGCGGAGGGGGGGGGGGCTGCCCCGGGTTTCAGCCCTAGAGGGGTGACAAAAATCGGTCTAAAGTACTTATGATTGACTAGGGCGGTCATGCAAAAAGTGGGGCAGAAAAGTAACAATACTACTTAGCAGTTTTCAAATTTGCTGGCAGATTTGTCTGAAAATGTCATTTATATATATAAGTATTTTAGTATAATATTTAACAGCATACGCTATGCCTCAGACAATAATCAAATGAGTGAAGTTAATTCGTTACGTGCACATTGAGAACAAGAAAGTTGAAGTAAAGGAGTCATTTTTAGGCTATTATTAGCTTTTTTTGGAGGGGGGGGATTGACAATTTTAAATTCCACCCCGGGTGTCTCAAGAGCTTGCCACGCCACTGCTTGTATTTGGTGGACGATTTTATTTTTATTGGAGAATGTGTTTTATTGTATTGAACTCTTTGGTTTTTCCGATATGTGAATAGATTGTAGTTTGTGGTGTATGTGTTGTAGTATGTAGTTTGTATGTATATATGTAGTAGTATGTAGTATGTTGTAGTATGTAGTATGTAGTTTGTGTTGTAGTATGTCAATAGATTGTAGTTTGTGATTTATGTTTGTGCTAAAAAAAAACAAAGTCCATTTCGGGGGTCATATGGCGCTTTATGATGGTGTTATTAGTGTTTGTCTTAAAGTGTTTTTTAACAAGTGTTTTAAATCAGCTTTTTCGTACCAGAAATGGCATCCAAATTGCTTTTTAGGGTGTCAAAGTTTGACTCGGTCTCACAATTTTATTTTTTTGAACAATAAAAAACTTTAGCGTAAAGAGCGAGGTGTTAAGGAGGGGATAGCCCCTTTCATATACGGAATGATTTCTGTTCGTTTTAAGTTTTAATGTCGCTCCTTACTTTCAGTAAAAAAAACTTGTTTTTTTAAATTTATTTCCTGAACGGTTTGGAATTAATACAGCTTTGATTTTGGCTCACCGTACATGAATAATTAATTTTCCGTTTTTTTGGCTAAATGGCTTTCTCGAAATTTTGTCGAATAATTTCTGTTCGTTTTAAGTTTTAATGTTGCTCCTTACTGTCAGTTGAAAAAATTTGTTTTTTTTAATTTAAATTCTGATCATTTTTTAAATAATGCTGGGAACTCCGGAACCCCCTTCATAGAGATGTCCCTTAACCCAAGGAAACATCCTCAACGGAAAGATTCTCCCGCGTAACCCTCTCCTCCAGCCCCCCCCCACCAGAAAAAAACAGAAAATGTATGTATGCTTCCCAATAACCTGTGCTACATGTAAACAATGGGCAAAGTTCATAACTTGCAGCCCTTCCCCCGGCAACTGTGGGGGATTAAGTTACCCTCAGAGACATATTTATTAAAATTTCGACTATGCTGAACAAAATGGCTATCTCAAAATTTTAATTGGGTGACTTCAAGAAAAAATTGAGCGGGGCAAGGGGCCAAGTTGCCCTCCAATTTTTTTGCTCACTTAAGAAAGGCACTAGAACTTTTAATTTCTGTTCAAATGAGTCCTCTTACAATATTCTAGGATTAATGGATCGATACGATCATCCCTGGAAAAAAAAATAAACAGGCATCCGTGATCTTTCAAAATTCCACATTTTTGCAGACAGGAGCTTGAAATTTCTAAAGTGGGGTTCTCTGATATTCTGAATCCGATGGTGTGATTTTCATTAAAGTTCTATTGCTTTTAGGGGGTGTTTCCTCCTTTTTTCGAAAATAAGGCAAATTTTCTCAGGAGTGTAACTTTTGATGGGTAAGACTAAACTTGATGACACTTATATATTTCAAATCAGCATAAAAATCTGATTCTTTTGATATATCTATTGGCATCAATATTCCGTTTCTTGGAGTTTCGGTTACTATTGAGCCGGGTCGCTCCTTACTTACAGTTCGTTACCACGAACTGTTTGAAAGAAAAAATGAAGGTGCTAAATCAGTAGTGTTGTTTCGTGACACAACTAGATCTTTTGGTCTTTATATTGAATCGTCAGTTTAATTGAAACCCAACATTAAACACTTGACATCCATTGTTTCCCGACAAACCTTACGACTTCACAAGGTTAGCTGACTTAGAGAAAACGAATGAAATCGTTTTGTACCTCTCAGACGGTTCCTCTGTATGGGGAGACACATTTTGTTTCATCTGAAGACCCCCAGACTGGAGCGCTTAGAGCTGCTTTCAGCCTACCCGCTATATCCATCAACAGATCTGTACTCTGATACGGGTCAGAAAAGCCTCTCGCCAATAATTCAATTGACCAAACATTAGGCCTGCACAAGTTCTTCCCAAATCCCTTTCTATCTACTTGAGTCGATTTTCTCTCCGTCCCTCGAAGCATAAACTCCGATCCAAAGCCCTTAATTTCGACCTGCCGGAGAAGCGTACAGGACGATCCTAGCTTTGTCCCTTTTATCAAAGTATTTCTGCCTAGAATCATCCGTCTGTTTCAGTTACATTCTTCAAATACTTTTTCAGCCTTTATTGTCTTTAATTAAAAAAAACTTTCCGAAAAATAAGTTTTTCAAAGAAAAGTAAAGGCCATTTTAAACTTAAGCTCAGCAGATACAAATACTTGTTAAAATTCAAACTCAAAACGACCAGAAGTTACAATTAAAGAATAAATGAAACCCAAAACAAACAGCAATTAAATAAACAATCATAGCAAAAAACATAAAACAAGTAATAATATAAGTGAATAAATAGATCTTAAAGGGAGTAATGCTTATTGAATATGAAAATCAAGCTTAAAACGAAAAAAAAAATATTTTGCTACTGAAGTATAAATGAAACTTAAAACGAACAGAATTTAAATAAACAATCCATGCAAACAAAAATACAATAGATATAAACCTAAATGAATAAATAAATCTTAAGACGAGTGAAACTTAAATTGAATACGCGAATCAAGCTTGAAACGAACAAAAATCAATACAAACAAGAGTTTTGGTATCGCTTCCTTCTCTCACTGTAAAAGTCTCGAACCTACTGCACTGCGTCATTGGCGCTTTACTGAAAACCAATTTTATTACAAATATTTTCTTTTGTACTTAATATTGAAAATAAACATTAAAATTATAGTAAAATTTTGAACTGATCAGCATTCAGCAATTAACATCATTATACATCAAATATTCAGTTTAATTTATTAGTTCTTTTTAAAGTTGTTCAAGACGAATATATTTTCACTACAAACAAGAGTTTGGATACTGCCCCCTTCCTTAACTGTAAATAAAAACCAAAAGCCTACTGCGTCATTGGCGCTTCACTGAAAACGAATTATATTACAAATATTTTCTTTTTACGGTTCTTGCAGCATTGAAAATGAAAATAAAATTATAGTGAAATAAGTTCTTGAACTGATGGATCTTTTAACAATTATTATCATTATATATCAAACATTCAATTTGGTGTTGTTTGTACTTTCCAAGACTGTTCAGGACGAATATAGTTTTCAGTAAAGCGCCAATGACGCACTAGGTTTTAGACTTTTACAGTGAGAGAAGGAGGCAATACCCAAACTCTTGTTTGTAGTGATTTTTGTTCGTTTCAAGCTTGATTTGCATATTCAATTTAAGTTTCACTCGTTTTAAAATTCATTTATTCATTTACATTTGTATCTATTGTATGTTTGTTTGCATTGATTGTTTATTTAATTTCTGTTCGTTTTAAGTTTCATTTGTACTTCAGTAACAAAATATTTTTTTTTCATTTTAAGCTTGATTTTCGTAATCAATCTAAGCATTACTCGCTTTAAAATCTATTTATTCATTTATATTATTACTTGTTGCAGGTTTTTGGCTATGATTGTTTATTTAATTTCTGTTCGTTTTGGGTAGCATTTACTCTTTAATAGTAATTTCTGGTCGTTTTTGAGTTTGAATTTTAACAGGTATTTGTATCTGCTGAGCTTAAATTTAAAATGGCCTTTACTTTTCTTTGAAAAACTTACTTTTCTTTGAATCTTTAAAAGTGAACTAGAACATTCTATTTTCAATAAAATGAGCCCTCTCTGAAGTTTATACGAACATCCCTTCTATAAGAACCATATATATCCCCAGAGTAAAACTTACAACGCCTGTCCCTGGGCCCTGGGGGTTGTGTCGACCCCGGAGTTTTAATATCTGATGTTTGAACTATTTAAAAAAAAGATGATCACCTAAAATTTTTATCAGATGGGTTTATATGATGGATAAACCCAAAGGCCTGGAGAGCGGGAAGGGCTAGTTACCCTCTGATCTTTTTTTACTCTGAAAAAATGAACTAGAACTTTTAATATTCATTCAAATGAGCCCTCTCTGAAGTTTATACGAACATCCCTTCCATAAGAACCATATAAGGCCCCAGGACATAGCTTACAACGCTTGCCCCCCGGGCCCTGGGGGGGATGTCGACACCATAGTTTTTGTTATCTGACCTTTGAACTATTTTCAAAAAATGGCTATCTCAAAATTTGTATTGGACGGCTTTGGCTAAAAATGGCGTGAGGGGGGGGGGTATGGGCCCTCCGATCTCTTTTGACTCTAAAATTCTAACTAGAACTTTCAATTTCCATTCAAATCAGCCCTGTCTGAAGTTTATACGAGCATCCCTTCTGTAAGAATCATATATGCCCCCAAGGCATAACTTGCAACGCTTCCCCCGGGCCCTGGGCTGTTGTGTCGACACCAGAGTTTTTTTTACCTGACCTTTGAACTATTTTAAACAAAATGGTTATCTCAAAATTTTTATCGGATGTATTTGTGGAAAAGGGGCGTGGGGGGATCTATACGACAACCCATTCTATATGAAGTTCCTCTTGGAAAAAAATAAATGGAGTGGGGGGGAGGCTTGCTGCCCTCCGATCACTTTCGAATCTTAGAAAGTGAATTATAACTTTCAATTTCCAATCAAATGAGCCCTCTACAAAGTTTATACCAGCATCCCTTCAAGGGGCTGTGTCGAAACCGGAGTTTTTGTCATCTGAACTTTGAACTATTTTTAAAAAATGTCTGTCTCAAAATTTTTATCTGATACATTTAGGGCGTGGAAGGGGGAGATAGTTGCCCTCTGATCTCTTTTGACTCTTAAAAACTGAGCTAGAACTTTCAATTTCCAATCAAATGAGCCCTCTCTGAAGTTTATACGAGCATCCCTTCCACAACAGCTATATTTGCCCCCCCCCCGGCACAACTTACAACGCCTACCCTGGGCCATGAAGGATTGTGTCGACCCCGGAGTCTTTGCTACATGATCTTTGAACCATTTTGAAAGAAATGGCTCTCTCAAAGTTCTTATCGGATGGATTTGAGGTAAATAGGGCGTGCAGAGCGGGGGGGCTAGTTGCCCTCTGATTTCTTTTGACTCTTAAAAAGTGAACTAGAACTTTCAATTTCCAATGAAATGAGGCTTCTCCAAAGTTTATACGAGCATCCCATCCATAAGAACTATATATGCCCCTAGAGCATTACTTACAACGCCTGCCTCCGGGCCCTAGCTGCCCTGCGATCTCTTTTGACTCTTAAAAAGTGAATAAGAACTTACAATTTCCAATAAAACGAGCCCTCCCCGAAGTTTAGACAATATTAGCTTCGGCTCGGTGGGAAACTACATTGTAGCTATTTTTTAATTGAATATTTAGTTGGTATTCATATTAGGTTAGTTTAGGTTTCGTATTTCATATAATGCGGTCTGGGTAGCCCCCCTTCCATAATTCTTTATTGTAGTTTCCATAATTTTGTTACTAAACTATCATATTTTCATCATATTTCGGTATATTTCCTTATGATTAACCTAACCAAGAACTTGAGTGCGGTGGCTATAAGACCCAAGTACCGAAAAAAACATACAAAAACAATCATTTCAAGTATTAGTTTTGAAGCTTAAATGTACTTAAACGTTTTAATTAACTTCATGTAATTACGTTAAAGGAAATTCTGTTTGATTTAAACTTCAGTTTGTTTCAAGTTTTAATTTTGCTCCTTACTTTCAGTTGAAAAAACTTCTTATTTTTTATTTAATCAGCATAATAATGCGATTGTATTGATATAGCTATTGATAGCAAAATCCTGTTTTATAAAATTTCGGTTACTAGTCGAGTCGCGTCGCTCCTTACTTACAGTTCATTACCACGAACTGTTTGATCAATGGGCAAAAATTAGTCCGTGAAATGAGTCCCGAATCGTCACCCAAAACGCACACAGACACACACACATG
>CM051260.1:68401838-68439982 GCA_027921565.1 Artemia sinica | reverse complement strand
GTCCCGAATATATGTATATATTTATATATACATATAATATATATCTATATATATATATATATATATATATATATATATATATATAGATATATATATATATATATATATATATATATACTATATATATATATATATATATATATATATATATATATATATATATATATATATATATACATATATATATATATACATATATATATATATATATATATATATATATATATATATATATATATATATATATTATATATATATATATATATATATATATATATATATATATATCTATATATATATGATATATATATATATATATATATCTATATATATATATATATATATATACAGCACTAATGTGCTGAAATACATGTTATTTTTTTGTCAACAAGCTTTGAGTACAAAACAGAACTGTTTTTTTTCTTTCTTTTCTTTTTTTTTTTTGCCGTAACTAATTCTATCATAACCGATTATTTTCCTAAAATCTAAAAGATTGGTAGCATAGTTTATTCACATGAATTCAGCACACAAACAACATCAGAAAAAAATAATCCAAGGAGGACAAAGCACAATCAGTACATTAAAGTGTTTTTTTATTTTTTCTGAAAGAATACGAATTACCGATAATAAACGTTAGCAATTTTCTGACTTGAAATAGAAAAATTTTTGCAGAAAACACGCTTTGACGAGTCTTACTGCTTCAATCAGTTCAGCATCTGTATTTCCTTGGCTATTTGAATTATCATCAATATTAGCACATTCTTTTTGGTGAAAAGAGACAAACACTTTCCTTTTGACTCAAATTGACCATGTTGGCAAAGGGACTGTGGCTCTTCTGCGCTATTCACTTGCCTTCGCAATGGGATAGGAGTTTAGGAAAATCTTCGTTGGTGAAATAGCCTCCTTGTTAGTACCCTAGCTACAAAATTAAAATAAATCTGAATTCTAAATAAAAACTTGTGGTAATTTCACCATATTAAAAAAGAAAAAGAGAAACTAGAAATTAGAGATTAGTCCAAAAATGTTGTAGTAAGTTTCCAAAACAATGTCAAATGACTAAGATTCTGATTTGCAAACGACCTACAAATGAAAATAGGGGCATTTATTGTTATAATATTTCAAAATTTTTGTCTATTATTGAGTTGAATTAAATTCATTTATGATTACTCTTTGTAAATATAAACTCTTTGTAATGACAAACGGAGTGTATAAAAAGAAAAAGAAAGCGGAAAATGACATAAAACAAAAAAAAAACAACAAAAAACGGGATTCATAAAATGAGAGCAAGACACCCACGATGATAACATAATTTGGAAAATGACAAATAGAATAAAAAAAAATCATAACAAGCACAGGCGCAACAATCAAACAGTTCGTGGTAACGAACTGTAAGTAAGGAGCGACCCGCTCAATAGTGACCGAACCTCTAAGAAACAGAATTTTGAAACCAATAGATACATCAAAAGAATTGTATTTCTATTCTGAATTTAAATATATAAGTTTTCATAAAGTTTAGTCTCACCCATCAAAGTTACGAGCCTGACAAAATTTGCCTTATTTTCGAAAAAAAATAGGAAAACACCCCCTAAAAGTCATAGAATCTTATTGAAAATCACACCATCAGATCCAGCGTATCAGATAACCATACTGTAGAGGTTTCAAGCTCCTATCTGCCAAAATATGGAATTTTGTACTTTTTGCCAGAAGAAAGATCACGGTGGGTGTTAATTTGTTATTTTTTTTTTGTTCGTTTGTTTTTTTTTTGTTTTTTCCCCAGAGGTGACCGCATCGACTCAGTGGTCCTAGAATGTCGTAAGAGGGCTCATTCAAACGGAAATTAAAAGTTCTAGTGCCCTATTTAAGTGACCAAAAAATGGAGTGCAACTAGGCCCCTCCCACACTCATTTTTCTCAAAGTCACCAGATCAAAATTTTTATATAGCCATTTTTTTCAGCATATTCAAAAAATCTAATAACTAAGTCTTTGAGGATGACTTATTCCCTCAGAGTTCCCGGGGGATGGGCTGTAAGCTATGCATTTTGCCCATTGTTTACAAATAGCGTACTATTGGTTATTGGGATGTATACAGACGTTTTCAGGGGTATTTTTCTAGTGCAGGGGAGAGGGGGTTTTTGGAGGGAGGGGATTACGTGGGGGATCTTTCCATGGAGGAATTTTTCATGGTGGAAGAAAATTATTATGAAGGGGGCGCTGGACTTCCCAGCATTATTTAACAAAAAAAACAATCAGAAATTAGATAAAAAAACAAGTTTTTTTTCAACTGAAAGTAAGGAGCAACATAAAACTTAAAACGGACAGAAAATATTACGTATATAAAGGGGTTGCCTATCCTCAATAGCTCGCTCTTACGCTAAAGTTTTTTTTAACTTTTAAAAGAGGTTATTTTTCTAATTAAACAGCCTTTGTGATTCAGGAGTCATTCCTAAATAAATGGAAAAAAAAAAAAATCAAACTTAGGTTATTATAAAGTTACTATAAAAACTAATATGCATTTTTTTTTATTATTCATGTACGGTGAGCCAAATTCAAAAACCTGCATTAATTCAAAAACGTTCAGAAATTAAAATTAAAAAAAAACAAACAAGATTTTTTAATTGGAAGTAAGGGGTGACATTATAACTTAAAATGAACAGAAATTATTCCACATATGAAAGGCCTGTCCCCTCCTCAACGCTCCGCTCTTTATGCTAAAGTTTGACTTTTTCTCACAACTCTACTTTTTAAAACAAAAAGAAACTTTAGCGTAAAGAGCGGGGCGTTGAGGAGGGGACAGCCCCTTTCATGTACAGAAAAATTTCTGTTCGTTTTTAGTTTTAATGTCGCTCTTTACTTTCAGTAAAAAACTTGTTATTTTATTTAGTTTGTGGACGTTTTTGAATTAATGCAAATTTTGGGTTTGGCTCAATTTTTTTCAACTGAAGAAAGGAGCAACAGTAAAACTTAAAACGAGAGAAATTATTACATATATGAAGGGGTTTGGTCCCCCTCGTCAATACCTCGCTCTTTACGCTAAAGTGTTTTTAGTACTATCAAAAGAGCTATTTATTCTAACTAAATGGCCTTTGTGATTCAGGGGTTATTTTTAAGGAATTTGAACAAAATTCAAACTTTAGCGTAAGGAGCGAGGTATTGACGAGGGGGCGAACCCCCTCATATGCGTAAAAATTTAAGTTTTAATGTTGCTCCTTATTTTCAGTAAATTAATCTTGTAAAAAAGGCCATTTCGAAAAGTAAAAACTTACCAATACATGAGTTTTGTTGCGTGACAATCGATAAAACATCGATTCACCGAGGAGTTCATATGTTTGATAGTACCAAATTCCGTCTGAAAGCACCAAGGAGGTTACAATTACCTTTAGGTCTATTCAGGGGCGTAGCTACAGTATTTTTATTGGGGGGGGGGGGGGCAAGTAGGGGTGCTATTGAAGTAGGTGCTATTCAGCGTTAGTGAAGAAAAGCACGCAACTTGGTGAATTAAAGAAAACAAACACTACACAATACATTATAAACAATAAACACACATTAAGCAATCATAAATATAAGTGCTGGTGCTCGATTTTTACTAAAGTTGTCAGTAATGGGCTGCTGCAGACGACAGTAGTATAGCATAAACAAGCTTTTGGGCCTGCGAGGGTCAATGTCGTATACATTCGGCTTTTTTTTTTTTTTTCGGCCAGATTCACCACTAATATGCTGCAGTACATATCCACCCTCCACTTCCCCAGCCCCGACACCCAGCACAGGATGCTCAATCTCATATTTTAGCAGGTGAAACCAATCTCTATTTTAGCAGCCCCGGGTATCGCACAACTCATTTGCTCATAATTTTGAATGGACTTTGACTCTGTAAGATTTAACTTGTTGTATTAAACTTATAATATACATTCATATCATTTGATATCATTTGATATCAATACAATAGTATTGATATCAGCGGGCCAAAGCCGAAACAAAATCATAGGTAGCGCATAAATACCGCTGTCAGAGTAAAGATACAGGATAAGTCAAAGTATCATTACACATTGTGAAACATTTATATTGTGACTTACTCCCAAATTTAAATAGCGACGGTATTTTAAGTTCGGAAGTATTCAAAAATTAAAGTTTGAATTATTAAGTTATCCGTTGGGCGTTGTTTTACAAAGAATATCCAGAAAATCTGAAAAATTCTTGGTATCATTGCGGCAGAAAAATTTAAATCAATCAAAAATTGCCAAGGATGCCAATTGTAAGGGAAAATTGACTCCTAGAGTTTGACAATTACCTTCCCCTTGCCTTCCCCTTTGTACATTTGTTTAAAAAAAAATGAATTTATAAAATTACACAAAAGTTGTTCTTGGGTAAATCAGGGTATTGGGGGTATACATTTCCGAGGGGGGGGGGGGGGGGGGGGGTTAACACTGAATAAAAAAAAACACTGAACAAAAATGTGATTTTTCTCGTTGTTCAAGGTGGAGAGCTGTAATTTTTCGCTGAAAGATTTTCGAAAATGGCAATTCCAATGTTATACTTTTCGTTTTCTTCAATGCTATTTTTGAGGAGTTTCAGGCTCTGTTTAAAAATTTCTGCAATTTGTTTCAAAGCAACAGCAGCTATTTAGATTAGTTGAAATAATAGTTACATTTCCTGAATAAGCTAAAATCAGATCAGTTTTTTTCTCACGAGACAGTTTTAAAAAAAAACCACACACACTTTTAACCTTCTGGTTACTATGGGCCGTGGTTCAACCTTTACTATATTGCAGCTATCACTACAATCACGATAAAGCAATGAACGGTTTTGTCACAAAGAATAAGCTGAGAATGGCCAGTTGGTAATTCAAGAATAAGAAAGCATTGTTTTCTTCGGATTTTCTTGTCATTATAGTATTCCTAAAACTCTTATGCATCAGCAGCTTGATTATTATCTTTTTTAAATGACGGGGGTATCACCAAAATGTACCAGTGTATATATTGGTACATATACACCAATATAAACAGTGTCTATAGCCTTTTGTTTTATTCCTTTTTATGAGTCAGACAGTCATATGTGCTTTTTATTTTAGGCAAAACTGGCACAACATAAACCCTAGCCAAGAAATAAAGTGCTAAAAAGAAGTTATTTCTGTTGCCTTTATAAGTTATTGAATAAAAAAAACTTTCCGAAACAGTAGTTTGTTCAAAGGAAAGTAAAGAGTCAAATTAAACTTCAAGCTCAAATCAACCAAAAATTATTATTAAAAAAATAAATGAAACCCAAAACGAAACAGAAATCAAATTAACAATCATAGCAAAAATACAGATACAAGGAACGATATATAAATAAACAAATAAATCTTAAAACTAATAAAAAGTAAATGTAATATCCAATTTAAACTTAAAGCGAACAAAAATCATTACAAAAAAGGAGTTTGGTGACTGTCCCGTTCCCCTCCCCTAACCGTGAAAATCTAAAGCCTATTGTGTCATTTGCGTTTTATTGAAAACTACATGCGTTATGAACAGTCCTTGGAAAGAACTAATAAAAATAAACTAAATATCAGATGCATAATGATATTAATTGCTGAAAAGTCAGCAGTTAAGGATTTTATTGCAATGTAGTTTTTATTTGTCAATATTGTAAACTTAAAAGAAAATATCCGTACTATAATTAGTATTCAGTGAACCGTAAATGAAAAGCGTTATTGCCTATGAAAACAGGCTAATAGAAAACTATTTTTACATGTTTGCTATCCCTGTCCTGTACTGGTATGATGATTTGCAGACCACAAAAGTACTACTATGAACCTACCTCTTACTTCCCACAAATATGGTTTCGAACCTTGCACCCCCTTCTGGTAAAAAAGACCTATTGAAAAAAATTAGACACGACTCTTCCTTCTCCTTTTCAAATGTCAAACCAACCAACGTTTAATTCCCCCCCCCCCCTCCCCAAAAAAAGTCTTAATGTCAACAGGAATAAATAAAACATTAGCTTTTACTGCCCACCAGGTTTCGTTAAGATCTAACAGTTCTTCTTGTAGATTTCTTATTTATGGGAATTTAGGGATATTCCTACATAGTTTGTATCGTGCACGAACTCTCAACAGGCGGAGTGGGGTAACTTATTTTAATTTCCTCCAAGTTTTGTTACGACCCACCAACTTGTTCTATAAATAATACAATAAAAATAATTGAAGGACCCCTACCCTATAGATCCAAGGGAGGTTTAAAGACTCCTAAAAGGCAAAATTAGGACGCTTAATCTTGATTTTGACCTCGTTTGATGAGATCTGATTATCCCTTCTGCTCTGTGTCCAATAGGAGTAGCTTGCTCTCCCTTCCCCCAAAAACTGCTGGAAAATAATCGCAATAATGACTATAAGTTTCACTAGGACATTGGTTTTTGGTTTTTTAGCCAAACTTAAGAAGAAAGAGCCCCATTCACTCTAAAATTTCCTGATGACAAAAGTTTATGAATCACCTCCTCCCAGATAAATTGGAGGATGTTTAGAATTTCCGTAAGACCCAATTTGAACATTTATTTCTACCTCCAACCAGCAGCTAGTTATGATTGGCTAGGCGATTTGTTAGTGGGAGCAAATAGGTGATAGAAATTCTGCTAGTTATACTGGCGACTATTATGGTTAGTACCCCTTTCTCCCCCCCCCTCCCAAGAAAAAGGTCACATCAAGTCCTGACTCCAATAAGGTGCAGCCATTACTTCCCATGACATTTGATTAAGATTCAACCACCTTTTCTGATAGATGCTTTGATGACTTATAATTAAAGGCCCTCTTACCCTCCTCTTACAAAGAATGGAGTATGTCTGATCCCTCCTTCCTCCCTCCAAAAAAGAAGAACACAACTAGGACACCACTAATTTCCCATAAAACGAAACGCAAAACCCGCCTTTTTTATATATTCTAACCACAAATTTTCGAGTCCTCCTCCCCCCTTTCATACCCTGGGCATGAAATGGGCTTTTAAAGAGCTAGCTCTTCAGCCACGTATCTAACTCTCTAAAAGGAATTGTAAGGCTGAGTGACTAAGCAGTACCGTGCCTGGAAGAAGGTATGGGGAAGTTCTGAGTTTTGTAAAGTTTCTCTTTTGTGGTTTACTTCTTTTAAATCTTCGTTTACAGTCCTATAATGCCATTGTCTTATTATGGTACCGTTATGGTACCTATATTACGTACTTTATTACAAACCTTATTGCACGTTATTACCGTGTATGGTACCGTTATGGCGCCTTATTACGGTACCTATAATGTACTTGCCTTACTATGGTAGTATTGGGTGACATTACGGGGTTTGATCAGTTTTAGGATTTCTAGCGTCTCTAACTTGAGTAAAGTTTGAACAAGTTTTGGTAACATTTATTATACATATAATATAGTTTGGACAAAAAAGTTCGCGTGACGAGAACAGAAACATAACTCCTGTCCAAACAGAACGTCACTTTTACTCCTTTTAAGCCCCAAAGACGTGAACTATCACATGTAAACAATAATATTAATTTCCTAGGAAGCGAAAACCTGAATTTGAAAGAAAGTACTAAATACTCAATCCTTGAACCTAATCTAAAACGGGAAGTAGGTTAAGCGATTTAATGCACAAAAACTAATCTAGATATAAACCAGAAAAATCTAGATGTAAAGTGTGAACAATAAATCTAGATGTAAAGTATAGAAGCATATGGGAAAAAAATTATCATAAAATTTACAGATTTACCCCCGGCTTCATTAAAAAAAATTCTATCCTAAAAAAACGTGCACTTTGTAAGAACACAAAACTCAATAGTAGCACAGAAGCTCAACACAAAGGACACATAAATCAGCAATTTAAAATATTTTACAATGACTATATATTTCAGCACGACTGAATTTTCTATGTATAGAATTATAATTATGATTAATCTATATTTGAAAAAACATATACGAGTATCGTCAAAATATCCTGAAAGTAGCACAGAATATAATAACAAAGAATTATTTTTGAGTCTTCCAATGGTCTGCCTTCAAAATATGGAAACGTCATTGAAAATATTCGTTCGGTTTTCCACAGTTCACAACATTCGTTTCATCCTCTGATCAAAGAGCCACAGTTTACTTTTTACTCATGAATTTCTTGTCTTCTGGCACCTGTGTCCAGAAAGAAACAATATGAATGTTTCAGTAGCAGAGAGAAGATCATATGAACATAAAAACTAAATACTGGCACAGATGCATACACACCCCAGCTTCATCTTCTTGAATAAATCTACTATGGAAAAATCGACGAGTTACGTCTCCTTGGGGTCCCCTTTCACAATTCTTTCTTGGAACATCCACCTTGATTGGGGTAAAAACATCCTGTGCAAGAAAGCTGGGGATAACCCTCCGCTGCCAAAACCTTCGGCCACTCAGCTCGACCATCCCTCTTTAGCAGCCTTGCATCAGACCCAATGCCGACCATGGATACCCGCTGTATGCTGGTGCTCCTAAAATGTTGCTGGCACCAGTCCAAAATATTCAAATAGGGCTAGTAGGGCAGCTTTAATTTTCCCCACGACTCTTCAGTCTGTTAGTGAGATGTTTGATATAGCGTCGATGGCTGTTTTCTACAAGTACTTAAATTCATCTACTTCTCTAACGGTTTCTCATATTGTGCCTCCTATTATTACCCACAGCCAGCAAGACAGAAACAAAGTACACAGCTTGTCCAATTATCTTGAGGGTGGCAAGCCTAGAACAGATTAGGCTACTTGAAGGACAGCTTCCTCCGACGTTGCACTTCGCTCTGGAATGATTTTCCTAAGAAAGTTATCCGCAAACGTTTCTCTGTTGACTCTTTCAAAAGAAGATTCAACAGTTATCTGAAAACCTCGATAAAAGACTAGCGGCGAATCAGATATTTAGTTGTATCTGGTACAGCAAATTTAGAAAAAAAAAAACAAAAAAATATTAATTATTTCGAGGGAGGATTTGTTCGACAGGGGTAAATTCGGAAAAACACAAAAAGATATTGTTTGTACTGAACAAAGGTAAAATTCTAGTTTATGGCCTTCTTATTATCGTACAAAGTGGTCGAGTTAGGTGAACAAAACTTTCAGGAATGAACCTAAAACCAAAAATGTGCCCAGGAAAGGTATTGCTAAGCCACTATGTTGACCCTTTTATATTTCTAGGGTTTAGAAGAATGCGTAAATGACAGGTCTATATTTTGAACTGTGGTAAAAAAAACATTTACCCTAATCTTGAGTTTTCAATCTCTTTTTCATTGCATTGGGTATTTGAAAATACTGCTCCAATTATTTCTATCGAACTTTAAACCTTGTCAAGGGCTTTTCTAAATTAAAGAAATAGATTCACAGAACTTTATAAATTGGGATTTAGGGAAGGTGTGAGGCTCAAAACACTTTTCTTGTCCCGTATTTGGACAAAAGATTTATTGTGTAAGTCCTCACTTTCTGAACACAAACAGTGATCAAAGGCCAATCAAAGTGATCAAAGGCCAAAGTGATCAAACACAACAGTGATCAAAGGCCAAAGTGATCAATGTTAACAGTGATCAAAGGCCAATGCATTCTGAAAATGATGTTTGATTCAAAATATTTCCTAGGAGTTTATTTAGCTCTGGATGCTTTCTTGAGGGTTTCATTTACCTAATTCAATTACTTTCCTGGTTTCCTGACACAACTACTATATTTAAAATATAATTTTACCCACTTTAAAAATATATATGATCAATCTTGAGTTTTGAGATCATTTGGAAGCACTTATTTATAACCTGTTGGTCTGCAAAGTTGATATTTCTATTTTCTATAATCTGGAAATTGAGATGGTAAAATCACTACATTTTCAAACTGAGGAATAAAGATTTTGGTAGTTCGAGATTTGAGCGCTTCGAATCACAATCAAATTTTTATCTTACAAATCGTCTTACTTCTAATAATTCACTTAAATAATGAAACCAGCAAAACTACGGTGCTTGGTGTCATAATTTCACCGACTCGCCAAAAATATTTCACGGGGAGTTTCCCCCCCCCCCTTAGCCTAACAAAAAGCCTCTTGATCTATGATCTGGATAAGATTACTTGGATCCGATAGTTTAGGTGACCATGACTCGATCAAGAGTTATATATTATTATATGATGCTCATATCTTTATGAGACAGAGATACCCATACTAATCTTATTAGGAATCAAAACGTTTGTCTGCCTTTCCTACTGATTTTTCATGATATTAATAAAAAAAAAAACTTTCCAAAAATAAGTTTTTCAAAGAAAAGTAAAGGCCATTTTAAACTTAAGCTCAGCAGATACAAATAACTTTTAAAATTAAACTCAAAACGACCAGAAATTACTATTAGAGAATAAATGAAACCCCAAAACGAACAGTAATTAAATAAACAATCATAGCAAAAAACATACAACAAGTAATAATATAAATGAACAAAGAGATCTTAAAGCGAGTAATGCTTAGATTGAATATGAAAATCAAGCTTAAAACCAAAAAAATATTTTCCTATTGAAGTATAAATGAAACTTAAAACGAACAGAAATTAAATAAACAATCAATGCAAAACAACATACAATAGATATTAATGTAAATTAATAAATAAAAATCTTAAAACGAGTGTGAAACTTAAATTGAGTATGCAAATCAATCTTAAACGAACAAAAATCACTACAAACAAGAGTTTTGGGTATGACCTCCTTCTCTCACTGTAAAAAGTCTAGAACCCACTGCGTCATTGGCGCTTTACTGAAAACCAATTTTGTGACAAATATTTTCTTTGTACTTAATATTGAAAATAAACATTAAAATTATAGTAACATTTTTGAACTGATGAGCTTTCAGCAATTAATATCATTATACATCAAATATTCAGTTTAATTTATTAGCTCTTTTTAAAGTTGTTAAAGACGAATATAGTTTCACTACAAACAAGTGTTTGGATACTGCCTCCTTTCCTAACTGTAAATAAAAAACCAAAAGCCTACTACGTCATTGGCGCTTACGTGAAAACGAATTATATTACAAATATTTCCATTTCCAGTTCTTACAGCATTGAAAAATAAAATACAATTACAGTGAAATAAATTCTTGAACTGATGGATCTTTCAACAATTAATATTATTATACATCAAATATTCAATTTGACGTTGTTTATACTTTCCAAGACTGTTCAAGACGAATATAATTTTCAGTAAAGTGCCAATATTTTGGGGAAAAAGGGACGTGGGGGGCTAGTTGCCCTCCAATCTCTTTTGACTCTAAAAAAAAACTGAACTATAACTTTCAATTTCCAATCAAATGAGCCATCTCTGAAGTTTTTACGAACATCCTTCAATAAGAACCATAAATTCCCCCAGGGTATAACCCTCCGGGGCCCTGCGGGGCTGTGTTCACCCCGGGGGTTTTCGTTGTATGGTCTTTAAACTATTTTTAAAAAAAAGCTATCTCAAAGTTCTTATCGGATGGTTTGACGAAAAAAAAGGGTGTTGAGTGTTTTAGGGGGGGGGGGCTAGGTGCCCTCCAATTTCTTTTGACTCTTAAAAAGTGAACTAGAACTTTCAATTTCCAATCAAATGAGCCTCTTTGAAGTAATACGAGCATCCTTTCCATAAGACCCATATATGCCCCAGGGCATATCTTACAACGCCTGCCCCCCGGGCCCTGTGGGGGTTGTGTCGACACCGGAAATTTGTTATATGATCTTTGAACTATGTTTAACAAACTAGCTATCTTAAAATTTTTATTGGATGCATTTGGGAAAAAGAGGTTTGGGGGGGGGGGAAAGCTGGCTACCCACCAATATCTTTTGACGCTTAAAAAGTGAACTAGAACTTTCAGTTTCCCAATCAAATGAGCTCTCTCTGAGATTATATGAGCATTCCTTCCATAAGAACCATATATGCCCCCAGGGCATAACATATAACCCTTGCCCATGAAGACTGTGGGGGGAGTATCCAGCTCAAAAACATATAATTTCCAAAACTCTCAACTACGTTGAACAAAATGGCTATATCAAAATTTTGATTGGATGTGTTTGGGAAATGGTGGGCGTGGAAGGGTGTCACTTGCCTTAGAATCACTTTAGACTATTAAAAAAGGAACTAGCAATTTAAATTTCCAATCGAATGAGCCCTTTCTGAAGTTTCTACGGCAACACTGTCTGTACAAAATCTTATAAGCCCCTAGGGCATAACTTACAACCCTTGCCCTGAGGGCTGTGGGGGGGGGGGGTTGTCATCCTCAAAGACCTAATTTCCAGAACTTAAAACTACGTTGGATAAAATGGCTATATCAAAATTTTGATTGGATGTGTTTGGGGAAAAGGGTCGGGCGTGATAGGGGGTTAGTTGCCCTCCGATCACTTTTGACTATTAAAAAGGGCACCAGCTCTTTGAATTTCCAACCAAATGAGCCTTTTTTGAATTTTCTACTACAACGCCTTCTATAAAAACCTTATATGCCCCCAAGGTATAATTTACAAACCTTGCCCTGAAGGCTGGGGGGGGGAGTTTTTTCCTCCTCAAAAACATAATTTCTGTCTGGAAATCAAATACGCTGAACAAAATGGTTATCTCAAAATTTTGATTGGATGTGTTTCGGGAAATGGTTGGCGTGGAAGGGGTGTTAGCTACCTTCCAATCACTTTCGACTATTAAAAAGGGCACAAGCCACTCAATTTCCAATTGAATGAGCCCTTTTCGAAGTTTCTACGACAGCTTCGATACGAAGTGCCCTGCTCTAAAGGAAAAAAAAACATAAAATAATACATTGTGCCAACATCGTTCTTATATGGTCCCCGGGCATAACTTAAAACCCATGCCCTAGGGGCTGTGGGGGAGTGTCCTTCTCAAAAAAATATTTTCTATCTGGAAATCAACTACGCAGAACAAAATTGCTATCTCAAAAAATTTTTAATTGGATGTGTTTGGGGATAATGATGGGCGTGGGAGGGGGGCTAGTTGCCCTCCAATCACTTTTGACCCTTAAAAAGGGCACTAGAACTCTCGATTTCCAATCGAATGAGCCCCCTTTGAAGTTTCTACTACGACCCCTTCCATATGAAGTGCCTCTGGGAAAAAAAAAAATATAATAATCATAATAATAAAACATTGGAGCCGTATGGTCTTTACTCATCAAAGGCTACGAGCCTGAGAAAATTTACTCGATTTTTGAAAGAGGGGGGAAACATCCCCTACAAGTGAAAGAATTTTAATGAAAATCACACCGTCAGATTCAGCGTACCAGAAAACCCTATTACATAGTTTTCAAGCTCATATCTGGCAAAAATCTGCAACTTTGTATTTTTGCCAGAAGAAAAATATACGAATATAGAAGTTAGTTACGTAAGTTAATTTGTAAAGACATCCATTTAGCAAAAGAAAAGTAAAATTTTTATGCCAAATAAAAGCTGCATTAACTAAAAAACGATCAGAAATTAAATAAAAAAAAACAAGTTTTTTTTAAACTGAAAGTAAGGAGCGACATTAAAACTTAAAACGAACAGAAATTATTCCGTATATGAAAGGGGCTGTCCCCTCCTCAACGCCTCGCTCTTTACGCTAAAGTTTGACTCTGTCTCACAACTTTATTTTTTAAAACAATAAAAAACTTTAGCGTAAAGAGCGAGACGTTGAGGAGGGGACAGCCCCTTTCATATACGGAATAATTTCTGTTCGTTTTAAGTTTTAATGTCGCTCCTTACTTTCAGTTTAAAAAACTTGTTTTTTTTATTTAATAAAACATTGGAGCCGTATGGTCTTTACTATAGGCAGCGCTATAGCGTTGCCTCTGATTCTTGTAGTTCAAGAAAATCAGTTTCAAAAGCAAAATGCTACCGGATTTTTTCAAGTAACACTAAAAGTCACTAGCCAAAGTAAAATCACTGGCTAAAAAAATATCACTAGAACTAGTTAAAAATCACTAAGAGCGGCAACCCTGTTTACACTTGGTTAATGCAATGCGCTTGCATTCTTTTGGTAGCGCTGGGCAACACTATGGGGTTTGACCGGTGAAGGATCTCAGCCTCTCTTAATTTCGTTAAGTTTGTACAAAATATTAAAAAATTTATTATACATGCAATTAGGGTTGCCCCCAGCTCAAGAACAATCCATGGCAAGCATTTTGCCAAAAGAACCAAAAATGTGCAGCTTGTGACGCTTCGGGTCGCTTTTGGTGACGCCTTTCGGCGAATAAGTCTTCGTTTCTTTGAAAACGCGCTTATAGCCGTTGCTTTGAATTTTCTTCTTCGGAATGATATAAACGTTGAATTGATCGATACACCAAGGTCATAGCAAATTTAGATTTGACCGTGAAACATAACTTTTAAACAGAATTAACTAAAAAAGTAAGTCTTTTTAACTGAAAGTAAGGAGCGACATTAAAACTTAAAATGAACAGAAATTATTCTTTATCAAACAGTTCGTGGTAACGAACTGTAAGTAAGGAGCGACCCGGCTCAATGGTAACCGAAACTCTAGGAAACGGCTTTTTGATACCAATAGATGCATCAAAAGAATCAGATTTTCAATGCTGATTTTCAAATATATAACTTCATCAAGTTTAGTCCTACCCATCAAAAGTTAGGCGCCTGAGAAAATTTGGCTGATTTTCGAAAAAAGGGGGGAAGACCCCCTAAAAGTTATAGAACCTTGATGAAAATCACACCATCATATTCAGCGTATCAGAGAACCCTACTGTAGAAGTTTCAAGCTCCTATCTACAAAAATGTGGAATTTTGCATTTTATTGCCAGAAGAAAGATCACCGATGCGTGTTTATTTGTTGTTTTTTTTCCCAGGGGTGATCGTATCGACCCATTGGTCCTAGAATATCGTGGGAGGACTCATTGGATCGGAAATTAAAAGTTCTAGTTCCCTTTTAAGTGACCAAAAAAAGGAGGGCAACTAGGCCCCCTCCCACGCTCATTTGTTTCCCAAAGTCATCTGATCAAAATTTTGAGATAGCCATTTTGTTCACCATGGTAAAAATATGATAAATATGTCCTTTAGGATGACTTCTTAATCCCCCGAAGTCCCCGGGGGGAGGGCTGAAAGTTATGAGCTTTGCCCAATGTTAACATATAGTATTAGTTATTAGGAAGTATACAGACGTTTTCAGGGGGGATTTTTTTCTGGTAGTAGGGGATTGGGTGGGTTGGGGGTTATGTGGGAGGATCTTTCCATGAAGGAAGTTTTCATGGGGGAAGGGACATTGCTAAGAAGGGGGTGCCGGATTTCCCAGCATTATTTAAAAAAAGATCAGAAATTCAATATAAAAAAAAACAAGTTTTCCAACTGAAAATAAGGAGTAACATCAAAACTTAAAACGAACAGAAAATATTACGTGCATGATTGGGTTCACCCCCTAGTCAGTACCTCGCTCTTTAAGCCAAAGATTTTTTAGTACTTTCATAAGAACTATTTATTCTAAATAACGGCCTCTGTGATTAAGGGGTTATTTTTAAAGAATTGGAACAACATTCGAACTTTAGCTTAAAGAGCGAGGTATTGACTAGTAGGCGAGCCCCCTAATATACGTATTAAAAATATATGAATATAGAAGTTCGTTACGTAAGTTAATTCGTAAGTTACGTATATTTATTACTAATAAAATCGTTCGTAAATAAAATTAAACAAGTTTCGAGAAAGCCATTTAACCAAATAAAAGTAAAATTAATATGCAAATTTTGTTTTAATAGTATTCATGTACGGTGAGCCAAAATCAAAACCTGCATCAATTCAAAAACGTTCAAAAATTAAATAAAAAAACAGGTTTTTTTAACTAAAAGTAAGGAACGACGTTAAAACTTAAAACGAACAGCAAAATTATTCCGTATATGAAAGGGGATGTCCCCTCCTCAAGGCCTGGCTCTTTGCGCTGAAGTTTGACTTTCACACAACTCATATTTTTTTAAACAATAAAAAAACTTTAGCGTAAAGAGCGAGGCGTTGAGGAGGAGACAGCCCCTTTCATATACGGAATAATTTCTGTTCGTTTTAAGTTTTAACGTCGTTCCTTACTTTCGGTTAAAAAAATTTAATTGAAAGGGGACACCTCAGCGCCTCGCTCTTTATGCTAAAATTTTTTTTATTGTTTATTAATATGAAAGGGGGACACCTCAGCGCCTCGCTCTTTATGCTAAAGTTTTTTATTGTTTAAAAAAATAGAGTTGTGAGAAAGAGTCAAACTTCAGCGTAAAGAGCGAGGCGTTGAGGGAGGGGACAGCCCCTTTCATATACAGAATAATTTCTGTTCGTTTTAAGTTTTAATGTCGCTCCTCACTTTCAGTTAAAAAAACCTGTTTTCTTATTTAATTTCTAAACGTTTTTTTTGAATTAATAAAGGTTTAGATTTTGGCTCACCGTACACGAATAATTAAAGCGAATAAAAATTCGTTGCATATAAATTTTACTTTATTTGGTTAAATGGCTTTCTCGAAAGTTGCTTAATTTTATTAGCGAAGTAATAAATAAATACACCATCAACTTACGAATTAACTTACGCAACAAACTTCTATATTCATGTATTTTCAATACATATATTAGTAAGGGGGTTCGCCGCCTAGTCAATACTCCACTCTCTTCGCTAAAGTTCGAATTTTGTTCCAATTCTCTAAAAATGATCCCTTAATCACATAGCTCGTTAATTGGAAATAATAGCTCTTATGAAACTGTTAAAAAACTTTAGCGTAAAGAGCGAGGTGTTGAATAGGGGGTGAATCCAATCATATACGTAACAATTTCTGTTCGTTTTAACTTTTGATGTTGCTCCTTACTTTCAGTTGAAAAACTTTTTTTTTAATTTAATTTCTGATCGTTTTTTTTTTTTAAAATAATGCTGGAAATCCGGCACCCCCTTCATAGCAATGACCCTTCCACCATGAAAAGTTCCTCCATGAAAAGATCCTTCCATGTAAACCCCCCCCCCCCCTACCAGAAAAAATCCCCTCTGAAAACGTACCCCCCCCCCCCCCCCCCCCCCCCACCCCCCCCCCCCCCCCCCCCCCCCCCCCCCCCCCCCCACCCCCCCCACTGTATACTTCCCAATAACCAATTCTATATGTAACATTGGGCAAAGTTCTTAGCTTGCAGCCCTTCCCCCGGGGACTGCGGGGAATTCAGTCATCCTCAAAGACATACTACTACTACTACTACTACTACTAACAACTCATCGCAGCACCAAGCTGCCTGAGGCCAACACAGCTACGTACGCTCCTCCTCCACCCCAATCTATTCAAAGCCTCCCTTTTTTATACCCGCCCACGAAGTTCCCATTTCCTTTAAATCTTTCTTTATGACGTCCTCCCACCCCAGACGGGGACGACCTGCTTTCCGTTTAGCCCTAGATGGTTGGCCGAAAAGAACAATCTTCGGCAACCTGTCATCCTTCATCCGCACAACATGCCCTAACCACCTCAACCTTTCTTTCATTATAGACCTAGAAAGCGGTATTGAACCACATTTTTCGTATAGCCTATTGTTTGAAATACGGTCAGTCAGCCGGGTACGCTGGATCTGATGGTGTGATTTTCATTAAAGTTTTATGACTTTTAGGGGGTGTTTCCTCCTTTTTTTGGAAAATAAGGCAAATTTTTTCGTGCGCGTAATTTTTGATGTACAAGACTATGATACGGTGGATTTGATGGTGTGATTTTAATTACAGTTCTATGACTTTTAGGGGGTGTTTCCCCTTTTTTTTGGAAAATAAAAAAAAATTTTCTCAGGTATGTAACTTTTCATGGGTAAGATTAAACTTGATGAAACTTATATATTTGAAATCAGCATAAAAATCTGATCCTTTTGATGCATCTATTGGTATCAAAATTTCCATTTTTTAGAGTTTCGGTTACTATTGAGGCCGGGTCGCTCCTCACTTACAGTTCCTTACCGCGAACTGTTTGATTATATGAACTGTAACTGTTCGATATACCAATGACTATACGACTGTACACCAAAAATCTGGGAGATGTCAGGGGATCGCATAAGGTGGCTGATGCCTCGAAAAGTTCATTTTTATGCCAATACATCTTTAGATCCAATTTTTTTTTTTTATCGAGGCATAGGCTTTGCGTTCAAATTGGAGGAAGGGAGTAGATGGGTTACCACCTGACTTTCCTTCACTTGACATAAAATTTCTGATTAAGTTTGTGACATGGATTCTAAAGGGGAGAGCGGTATGACAAATTCATTTTATTGAGCAAACGGAAGACTGTAATAGGAAATGGCTGCTATTAAAGGTAGAAGCATTGTGATATAACAAAGTTGAACTCTAGCTAAAAAACATGAAACGACCTCACTCATATTAAGGACAATTCTATTGTGTCACATACTTCTCAAAAAGAGCTATCTCGATTATGTTAAAAGAGATATATTACTCTTGAAGCAGGGTTGTACACAAGTTAGACTTTGGCGAAATGAGTAGGGGTCTGAGGGGGATTTCAGCCCCCTTCTTCTCTTATGTAGAACACCCTTGAATACAATTATGAGAAAGAAATCAAACATAGAAAAACATATTATTTTCAAACGAAAGTAAAGGACAATATTAAAGCTCAAAACTAACAGAAACTATCCTATTTTCTATAAGTCGCTACAACACCTTAAATTTTTTGCTAATTACGCTGAAATTTGACTTTTTTAAATCTCAACAATGTGTTAAAGTTAATTATTCAGTGAGAAAGAAAAAAATTACTACTCTAGTAATTAAGACAGATAAGTACTTAAACGAGGCCTTGAGCCCACTTACCCATCCAAAAACCTAGTACAAACAGTACAACCAAACATAATCAACGAAGAAGAAGAGTCCATAGAAATGCAGTGTTGTCATTAGCAAATGTATGGTTACATAAACTAAAAGTAAAACACCTCAAATCTAATGAAATATTCTCAAGTGATTACCTTCCGCCAGGGCTCGTCAGAGGAATAAAAACTTACCAACATGGGATTTGCCTATATCAATGTTCAAGAGTGAATCAAGAACATAGTGATCTCTACTATTTTGGTGCCTTACTTTTAGCAACCTGGTAGAGAATATTTTTTGGATAGGGTCACTTACTTAGATTTAAATCTTCCCACGCTGGCTGGTACAAAAGGTGACAACGATGTCTCGCCTCGGTGACCTCTCTCAGCCTTTGACTCGAGATCTTCAAAGGACGACCTCGACAGCGCAAAATTCTTAAGGCTAGGGAAAAGAAAAAAAAGTGTTTTATCCTGAAGAGTACCATTTATTTGAAAATTACGATCTTTTGCAATTTACTGACATTTCGTATTCTTTTGTATTCTCTTTGTATTCTCTTTATATTCTCTTTTGCATTCTTTGAATTCTCTTTTGTCAACTCCTAAATTAACTCCTGCAAGTGGCTATGTAACTAGCAACATACCTTGATCCTTTAATTTTATAAACTGAGTAAGTTCCCTGTTGAAGGGTGCCGACTACGGCGAAGACCTCGCAGGAGGTGGATTGACAACTTTAACCAGCATCATATCATCCAACTATCCAGAAATGGACCTGACAGGACAGCATCTCGAGCACTGGTCTATTGAATTTCGAAAGGAGTGGCCCCAAAACGTCCCACGGGGATGGATGGACTTGGGTAAGTAAGTAAGTAAAAAATTTACAAATTAAAGCAAATTGATTTTGACGATAAGAGATAAAATATGAATTATTCAAATGATTAAAAGTATATTTATTTTAAGTTTGCATTGCTGAATGAAATTTATTAAAATGTTTGTTATTATATAATATATACTTTATAATATAGAAAAATGATAGTCGTAAAAGTTTATGTCAAGTTTATCGAATTTAATTAAGATATTCGTATATTAGAGAGATTTTGGGCTATGTATGTGAACTACTTTACGTACGTAAACTATTATGCAGGTATGTTTTATTTAAATATCTAATATAAAAGAAAACCCCCGCAAAACAAAATCCAACCGGGACCCGTACCTATTCGATCCGGACTTGGTTCCCTGTTTCCAAAAATTATTTTTTACTGAACTAGAACTCTTATAAATGGTTATTTCAGTGAAAATCGCTCAAAAACAAAAAAAAAAACAAATATTTTATATGTAGTTTATTCAAACAGTTTCACTAAACAAAGGGCGCTGAAAGTGTAAAAAAAAGCAAAATTTATCAGGACAAAGTCCAAACAAATTCAGGACAAACTAAAAAAATTGATATAAAAAAGTCTACGCTAGGCAGCTTAGCAGACGAAGTGACTTAGCAATTATCCATTGTATAATGCACATCTCTTCCCTCATATGTCCGAAACTGCACTCTACATATGCTAATGTCGGGTTTTTTATTTGTCACTTTTTGCAGTTGCATTTTCTTCAAAATCGGAATTTCTGATTGGATTGTATATTTCTTTTGTGCTGTATCCATCAACAACTTCAGCATTCCTCTGCTGATTAGAAGCTGGTAAACAAATTCCTTCAAACCAAAATTGACCGTCAGGGCAAAGTGAGTTGGGATCCTCTGTTCCATACAAATCCTGGACTTCAGTACCGTTATTGTTACTTCGCTCAGGCAAAGAATTTCTGGTTAGACCATGAGTTTTTTACTGTGCTGTATTCGTCATGAACATCATTTCGCTGTTGATTAGAAGCTGGTGAACAAACTCCTTCCGACAGAAATTGACCATCAGGGCAAAGGGAGTTGGGATCCTCTGTTCCATCCAAATCCTGGGCTTCAGTACCGTTGTTTTTACTTTGCTCAGGCAAAGAATTTCTGGTTGGACTATAAGTTTTTCTTGCGCTGTATTCGTCATAAACTTCCTTTCGCTGTTGATTAGAAGTTGGTGAACAAACTCCAGAAATTTCAGGCGACAGAAATTGGCCATCAGGGAATTTCAAAGGGAGCTGTGGAGCTTCCTTCCGTTCCACCCAAATCCTGGACTTCAGTACCCTTATTGTTCCTTCGCTCAGGCAAAGAATTTCTGGGTATAGTTTTTTCTTGTGCTGTATTCGTCATAAACTCCCTTTCGCTGTTGATTAGAAGCTGGTGAACAAACTTTTCTTGACCATCAGGGCAAAGGGAGTTGTATCCTCGTCCATCCAAATCCTGGCTTCAGTACCGTATTTTTACTTTGCTCAGGCAAAGAATTTCTGGTTAGATTAGAAGCGCTGTTGATTAGGCTGGTGAACAAACTCCTTCCGACAGAAATTGACCATCAGGGCAAAGGGAGTTGGGGATCCTCTGTTCCATCCAAATCCTGGGCTTCAGTACCGTTATTTTTACTTTGCTCAGGCAAAGAATTTCTGGTTAGATTATAAGTTTTTCTTGTGCTGTATTCGTCATAAACTCCCTTTCGCTGTTGATTAGAAGCTGGTGAACAAACTCCTTCCGACAGAAATTGACCATCAGGGCAAAGGGAGTTGGGATCCTCTGTTCCATCCAAATCCTGGGCTTCAGTACCGTTATTTTTACTTTGCTCAGGCAAAGAATTTTTGGCTGGACTGTAAGTTTCTCTTGTGCTATTTTCATTATAAACTTCATTTCTCTGTTGATTAGAAGCTGGTGAACAAACTCCTTCCGACAGATATTGACCATCAGGGCAAAGGGAGTTGGGATCCTCTGTTTCATCCAAATCCTGGGCTTCAGTACCGTTATTTTTACTTTGCTCAGGCAAAGAATTTCTGGTTGGACTGTAAGTTTCTCTTGTGCTATTTTCATTATAAACTTCATTTCTCTGTTGATTAGAAGCTGGTGAACAAACTCCTTCCGACAGGTATTGACCATCAGGGCAAAGGGAGTTGGGAACCTCTGTTTCATCCAAATCCTGGGCTTCAATACCGTTATTGTCGTCATAAACTTCATTTCTCTGTCGGATAGAAGTTGGTGAACAAACTCCTTCCGACAGAAATTGACCATCGGGGCAAAGAGTGTTAGAATCCTCTGTTCCATCCAAATTCTGGGGCTTGAGTATCGTTATTGTTACTTTGCTCAGGCAAAGAATTTCTGGTTGGACTATAAGTTTCTCTTGTACTGTATTCATCATAAACTTCATTTCTCTGTTGATTAGAAGCTGGTGAACAAACTCCCTTCCGACAGAAATTGACTATCAGGGCAAAGGGAGTTGCGATCCCACTTTTCCATCCAAATCCTGCGCTTCAGTACCGTTATTGTTACTTTGCTCAGGCAAAGAATTTCTGGTTGGACTGTAAGTTTCTCTTGTGCTATTTTCATCATAAACTTCATTTCTCTGTTGATTAGAAGCTGGTGAACAAACTCCTTCCGACAGAAATTGACCATCAGGGCAAAGGGAGTTGGGATCCTCTGTTCCATCCAAATCCTGGGCTTCAGTACCGTTATTGTCGTCATAAACTTCATTTCGCTGTCGATTAGAAACTGGTGAACAAACTCCTTCCGACAGAAATTGACCATAAGGGCAAAGAGTGTTAGGATCCTCTGTTCCATCCAAATTCTGGGCTTGAGTACCGTTATTGTTACTTCGCTCAGGCGAAGAAATTCTGGTTGGACTATGAGTTTGTCTTGTGCTGTATTCATCATAAACTTCATTTCTCTGTTGACTAGAAGCTGGTGAACAAAGTTCTTCCGACCAAAATTGACCATCAAGGCAAAGAGAGTTACGCTCCACACTTCCGTTCATATGATGGGCTTCATTATCGTTACTGTTACTTGGTTCAGGGGAAGAAGTTCTAGAAAAAGCCCCGTCGATGACACATCTGCCAGAAATGCAAGAGGACCCATTTTGGCACTGGTTAGTGAGGTCACATTGGTCTCCTTTCGATTTACTTATTGGAACCCCAGTGGTTGAATTAATCAGAACTGAAACAGAAAAAAAACCTTTGTAGGACAATGACAGTTTATATTGTAACTAAAGAAAGAGTGACGGGGGAACGAAAAAAGAAATAATGCTGCTTTTTTATCAAGAAAGTATTTATTTGCATTTATATCATTATTTAGAAAATTTTTACCACAAGTCCAATTCACATTTTAGTGGGAAAAAACACAAAAAAAAAAGAAACAACTGCGAATATAAGAAATAAGCCAATAAATTGAAAAAAAAAGTAAAAAATGTGACATTAAAACATAAAATAGATTAAAAGTATACAAGACTTTACAAGATTTCTTGTGTTTTCATGCAAGATTTGACGGTTTTAAAGACAATTTGATTCGTGGTGAAATTTTAGCTACAGGCTTTTCACTGCAGGTTCTTGTAGAATATATCATTTTTGTAATGACTGTACCCTACAAACCAGGAGAACCAATTCACAAAACCTTAGGGAGTCGGAGGCAAAATTAGTCCACCCAAAATCTAAAGGGCATTTTGTGTTGTTTTTCTTTTTTCAATGAAAACTAAAAAAACTGGTTTTCAGTAGAAGCAGTAAAAAGTTTATGTTCAAAATACAGGGGGGGGGGCACAAAATTTAAAATGGAGAATTACAATCCCCTCCCTAATCAGTAGCCCTACAAAAACTTAAGTAAAATTGCATCTACTGAAAGACAACAGACAATTCAGAAAAGACGGGCACTCGCTAAACCATATCAGGGATAACATTATATAACATTATTTTTTTTGCGGGGGGCGGGGATGGAAAAAGGATATGTATATGAGTGTAAGCTTTCAATCTCCTCTTTTTTATATTCGTTAAGCAAAAACATAATTTTACGAGTCGAACTTGTTTTTTAGGAACCAAAAGAGATCATGTCAGATAACTAAATTAGCAAAACCTGCTGAAATGTTTAGTGAAACATATCTCTGGGGTCATTGCGAAGATAAAAGTGTCATCAAAACTATGTCGGGGCATCGTAAGGACCTCTTGGTTGCCAAAAAACGTTTAATTATAAGAAAAAACTTATTTTAGCGCAATAGACGTAGCACAACATAGTGTTTTCAGTATAACACTACATTTTCTTGATTTGGACCGTTCTACGCTGTGTGAATAAGTGCAAACAGAAACCCCTTCAAAATTTTTTTAATTTTCAAGTAAGATGTGTTTACTTTAATTACCCTAACACCACCAGCGTAGGTGGCACAGTCCCACCAGTGCCACTACTAATGGTACTAGGGTATGGGATTGTGGCCCACGGTCTCTCGTGGACTTTTATGCTCACAGTATTCATAATCTTATGGGCCTCCGGGATCAGTTCTGAAGCCACTAGTGTAAATTCTCTGGCACTAACGGTGGTAACCAGTGTAAGTAACGGAGCCTACGGAGCCACGGTCAACTCTGACGCGTTACGGATTCTACGAGTTCTTCCCGCAATGATTTTCGTGCTGTGGGCTTAGCACAGCTATAACCAGCATGGGTACGATAATTGTGCTACCTGTGGGGAGATGTGCCACTATATGTTGCTTTTGTTACCTTACTATGACCCAAGGCAAAACGGCCTGTGCCACCAATAATTCTATATAAATATCTCTTTGGAGGAGAGCGGGTCCTCCATTGGATATTACAGTCAGGATAAACTCCTAGTACTCTTTTCTTAACCCTACCAGGGTAGAAAATAACTAACTTATATTACCAATGTGAACTCTAGTATTAACTTGCTGAACTATAAACGGGAACGGGAGAGCGGGTCTTCCAGCAGATATTACAGTCACGATAAATTCCTAATACTCATATCATAGCCCTATCAGGGTAGAAGATAACTCACTTTTATTACCAAGGTGAACTCTTGTATTAACTCGCTGAACTGTAAACGGGAACTTACTAAAAAAATGTATATGCAGAAAAGAGGTAAAAATCCCTCTTTTCACCATCGCGTGAGACCGTGGGCCAATAAAGTCAGTGGAGCCCCAAAATTGGATTTGTTTTACCCATAAATTATATTTCAATTGCGAGATTTGGCTAGCCCGTGAAAAAAAAAAAAAAAAATAGAACTTTAGTGCTAACCAACTTATTCACTCTTATGAAATTATTAAAAAGGGAATATTATTAAATTATTAAATATTATTAAAGGTAATTTGCTTACCTTTCCTCAATTCTTTGAACTATATCCCCTTTAAATAAAGGTATGTCAGTATTTCCTATGTTTTAAACTTTACCGTTTATTATGAGTTTTATAGAGAGAAGAACGACATAAATACACTTCCTTTCTTAGACCCAGTTTCGTCCCCTTGTACAATTAAATGAAAAAAAAAACCTTTTTACTGAAATTAAGGAGCGAATTTAAAACTTAAAAAGAACAAAAATTATTCTGTATATGAAAGGGGCGGTCCCCTCCTCAACGCCTCGCTCTTTACGCTAAAGTTTGACTCTGTCTCTCAACTTTATTTTTTAAAACAATAAAAAACTCTGTCTCTGACTCTGTCTCACAACTTTATTTTTTGAAACAATAAAAAACTTTAGCGTAAAGAGCGAGGCGTTGAGGAGGGGACCGCCCCTTTCATATACAGAATAATTTCCGTTCGTTTTAAACTTTAATGTCGCTCCTTACTTACAGTAAAAAGAAAATTATTTAATTTCTGAACGTTTTTGAATTAATACAATTTTATTTCGGCTCACCATATATGAATAATTAAAACGAAATTTGCATATTAATTTTACTTTTTTTGGCTAAATGGCTTTCTCAAAATTTTGTTCTGACGTAACTTACGAATTAACTTACGTAACGAACTTCTATATTCGTATGTTTTTATTACGTATATTAGGGAGTTCGCCCAACTCTAGTCAATACCCCACTCTTTACGCTAAATTTCGAATTTTGTTCGAATCACAAATCCCTTTATCACAAAGACCGGTTAATTAGAATAGATAGCTCTTTTAAAAGTACAAAAAAAAAACTTTAGCGTAAAGAGCGAGGTATTGACTAGGGGGCGAACCCCCTTTTATACGTAATAATTTCAGTTCGTTTTAAGTTTTAATGTTACTCCTTACTTTCGGTTGAAAAAACTTATTTTTTTTTATTTAATTTCTGATCGTTTTTTAAATAATGCTGGGAAATCCGGCGCCACCTTCATAGAAATGTCTCTTCCCTCATGGAAAGCCATCCTCCATGGAAAGATCCTCCCCGAAACCCCCTTCTCCGACCCCCTCCCCTATCAGAAAAAATCCCTCCTGAAATCGTCTGTATACTTCCCTGAAATCGTCTGTATACTTTCCGGGAGGGGGCTGTCTATATATATATATATATATATATACATATATATATATATATATATATATATATATATATATATATATATATAATATATATATATATATATATATATATATATATATATATATATATATATATATATATATATATCTATATATATATATATATATATATATATATATATATATATATATATATATATATATATATATATATATATATATATAACGAACGTTTTATTGAATGTAAGTTTAATAAACAAATATTAATTAACACACGTTTTATGTTAAGAAATATATTTAAGTAATTATAGTGCACATTGTTGAAAATAGTATATTAATTTACGTTTATTAAAAAAAAAACGGTACTTGTCTGTTATAGCGCCTATGTATATAGAAGCTAAGTGGAAAGTAAAACCTGTTTCTCTGACACTCATTCCTAGTTAAACATCACAAAATATGATGAAAATATAATACTTTATTAACAAATTTGGGGTATATATTTGTATATTGAGGGGGTGGGGGTAAAGTATAGCGGGTCTGCATGCAAAACGTGCTAGGTACAATTATTTTGCATATTATGAAGTAAGAATTGTTTTCTAACTTCGCACTGTCCAAATACTTTACCAACATCCCCCCCCTAATTTGCAAAAAAAAAAATGGCCCGAATTATATATTTTCCATCTATTATGTCACTTGTCTTTGCCTCACGCTAAGCTGAAAGCAACTAACGAAGAAACCGGTTCTATTTAGCATCTATGTACATAGGCGCTATAACACAAAAGTACCAAAAAACATAGCATTTTGACGCTGTCTAAAAAATTGCACACAGTCAACTTTAAAAAAAATATATATAAAATTTTAATAAACTGAACTTGATTAGGTAAATTCCGGTTTTATATTCTAAATACAATTTTAAAACAACTGGCTTTTTAGGAAACGATTGGAAATATTTTTATCACCATTGACGCGAAAGCACTTATGTGGAATCATAAAAGCTGCTACTGTCAAACAATGTCGCAAAAAGGTAAGACTCCAAAATATTCTCTGCCAATAAAGAAATATACCAGGAATGTGCACGGATGGAAGGGGAGCATAGGATGCAGCCCCCCTAAAAATTCAAGGATTTTCCGAATTTCTGAATACCTCCAAATAATTTTTTTTGTTGGGATCCTGGAAAATTTACGTACCTGTACGTACCTGTGAAAAATTCTAGGAAAGAGAAGAAGCTGAGCTTTGCTAGTTGAAAGTTACATGAAGAAAAGTTAGTACTGTAAGAGTATGACTTTGCCTTTTAGGAAATTTTTCAATATGTTTTATACCATTCACTTCAAAGATCCTTGCAAAGTTCAGCACATTTTAAAAAACTAAGAAGAAGAAATATTAAGAAAGATGAAGAAGAATAAAAATTTCTTATAAAATCAGAGCTCTGAATACGAGTCTAAAATGCACTGTAGCTTACTGTCTTCCAATATTTGGGGGAAACCAATACAAAATAGGAACAATAAAAAGTGTGTTTATCAAAAACTCACGATAAGTAACAGCAAGTACGAGAGAAAATGTATCTGTCCTCATTGTAGCTAGAATTCAAACTGCGCTGATATTTCAGAGTTCCAGGTTTATATCCCATAAATAAAATTCAACAATGGAGAATTAAGTCACGTACAGTAATTACTGAAGCATCAGATTTCAGGAAATGTTTTTGAATACTTGTCAACGACATTTCTTTTTTAGTGTGACTAAATTTTTTCTTAATTGTTTTTTTTTTTCAGGTAACAAAAGTCTTTGGAAACGCTCTGATTTAAAAGTTCTTAAAAATGAGCTCGCAGAAGCAGCGTAATTATTGTTAAATGTTAATTATAATGTTCAGTTAAAAAGATATACACTTTTTATATATATATAGAAAAAGAGAAACGTCAAAACTTTAACATCGAACAAGACATTTTTGTGAAAAATTCAGTAAATGGGTTGTACAGGGACAGCTTCACAGCTCGTGTCAGACGACCTTGTTCCTGGATAGAAATATCATATCGAACTTAAAAACTAGTAAAAATACTAAACGTGATTGCATTAATCTAATAAGGTATTATTAGATTAATAAATTTTTTATCGAAGATTAATGAATATTAAGAGGCAATTATGCATAATTACGGAAGCAATTATGCGGAGGCATAATTTATAATGGGATAATAAGAGGCATAATAAACCAATGGGATGTTCATAATAAACCAAATGGGATGTTCATCTTTAGATAGCAAATTAAGTGAACCTTCGTCAAACTTACCGCCAAAATTTTTGCCACAAAATCTTTAGAAAACTGATCTTATTAAAAACTTTGTAAAATTACTAAAACGTCAGATCTTACCTTAACTTTAGAGAATTACAACATATCTTGGAAACTGCGAGCAAAACGAGAAGCAAATTTTGAGCTTCTAATCAGAGCCAGTTCAAATTTATTCACAGACCAGGGGGGTTTCAAACAGGGGTTGGTTTAAGTAGGGATAAGTTAACATAGGGTTGAGTTAAACGGGGACGAGTTAAACAGGATTGATAGATGTTGCCACCTATCTTTTCTATATCTTTTCCTTTAATTCTATCACGGTTTAGCATATTCTCATATTGTTCTGCCCATCTCATTCCTTTTCACTAATTGTGGCTTCTTTCCTATCTTAAGTGGGACAAGTCCAGATTGACTATTTTCTTCTCAATTTATTAACGTGCCAGTATATTACTGCATACTACGGCATATTACTGTTATGCCGTCTAGCGGCATTTCTAGATATTCGGCAATTTTATATCTTCGGCTTATTTTCATATGACCTATCACTTAAATAATGCTTGTATATGCCCCTCCTCTTCTGGATTAAACATAAAGCATTGTCACTAGTATTCCTAGCTGTATTTCTAGCTTTCTTCCTAAGACACCATCAACAATTTCACAAATTACTTTCCTAAAATTATTTCATCCATCTTTTGCATTGTCTAGTTTTAAACTCTCTAGTTTAGTATTCAACTTTTCCTGGAAGCTTCTCTCAAATTTCTCATTCTGGAGTCTACCAACGTCAAAAACTCCCGGAAGGTATTTACCATTCCTAAATTTCAGCTTTAAGTTAACCTTAGATACTACTAGATGGTGATATGTTTACTTTTAGAATCCATAACAGCGTTCCTATATACCCTAGTATCTTGTATTGATCCTGTAACATAATCAATAAGGTTAGCTGTCTTAACATCATGTGAATACTTTGTTAACTTATGGGTTATTTTACGACCAAATATAGTTTTCGTTATAACTAGATTTTAATGCCTACAAAATTGCAGCAATCTGTAACCATCCCTGTTTTCTTCCGCGAAGCTGTCCTAAGTGCAAAAAAAAAAATTAACATTTTAAAGTAGGTTTATAGTTTATATCTTTAGGGTTAGGTTCGGTTGAAGTCTTTATCAAAAATCTCATTTGTCTTGTCGCTTTATTCACTGGCTGAAAGTAACCGTCGTTTGGCATAGTCTTTTTCTTAATTGCTTTGTTCTTCGTACGTCACTATAAGATAAGATAAGGGTTTATTCCAAAAACAACACAACGCAAAAAAACATATACATGCCAATACTAAAAATGCCTTTAACTAATTTTTTGCCTTGAGAACAACGCAATTTTATCCTACCTAGGAAACGGTCACTATGTGATAACTGGACAGGAATTACTTTTCAGTCCACTGGCAGCAAGATGCTTTGCCAGATTATTTGGAATAGAATACAGTTGCGAGTAAACGAATTGGTTAGAAACTAGCAGTATGGCTTCAGTTCTATTAGGTCGTGCTCTGACCTACTGTTCGACTTGAAGCAAATGTTTGAAGAAGCAACTGAATAGTAAGTGCAGGTATTGCTTGACTTTATTGGCTTTTTGAAGAATTCGACTCATTACACATGGGACTGGGAGTAGTCCCATACCCAAAGATACCAAAAGATACCCAAAGATAATTCTCAGGAGAGACGTTAGGAGGGGGGGGGGGACTTGGAGTATGTTCTTCATGAAATTTTGTGATAACTTGACCTTTGGAAGGGGTATTTGACAAACTAGAACTTGAATGTTTTATTTTAACTGATGAAATTCATGACTAATTTGCCTTCAATAATTGAAAAGAAACAACATTGAAAGTTTTATCCCAAGATACGGAAGAAGACTTTATATAGGTATGGACAGTTTCTCCCTATCCTTATCTGATTGTGGGATTTTCTCTTGCTATTTTTTAGGTGAAACAACGGGCATATGTCTTTCCTGAGAATTATCTTTGGGTATCTTGAGGATAACTATGCGAGAAATCTTTTATTAAGCTTTTTTAGCTATATTCCAGTATATTCTTATTATGAAAGGGTAGAGGGAGGATAACTAGGCGAGAAATAGAGCAAGTACTGCTTGACTTCTTGAAAGAATTTGACTCATTCCACGTGGGACTATGAGAAAAATGCTCCTGAATTATGGAACTTCCTTTGAAATTGTACTTGTGATCAAATGTCTACGAGGAACAGCTGTGGGCAGTGCCAACTGAGAACGCCTTGACTAATTGGTCTTTGTCAAAACTTTTGTATGGTGACACATTTTGCTATAATCATTGACATGGTCTTAAGAGCTTGCAACACTCATGAAGGAATCGAACTGTATCCTGAGCGGTCGCTATGCGACGGTGATTTTAAAGAAGATGTAGCCCTTCTATCGCCCTTGCAAGAACATATGCAGAAGAATATAGATAAGCTAGCAGAGAAGGCGATCTCCACTGGCCTGCGGATCAATGTCAGCAAAACAAGTCATATGCAATAGTTAATACTTAGGTGGTTGGCCTTCATGTCTGGCATTTAGAAATTGAAGAATTTCGGTATCTTGACGGGTGTTTTAACGCAAGATGACAATTATGACACGGAGATAATTGTGTGGATTGCTAGCGTAACAGCAGCGTTTCTCTGCTCCTAGTCACCCAAACGAGAGATGACAGGATAAAATCCATTTCAAGCAGGAGAGGGCTAAAGCAAAAAGAAACCTACCAATAATAAAGTGGGTTTCAAAAGCAGAAGCATGGAGTTCCCTACAGCCAACATAAGTGCCATAATAACATATCTGAGAAATCTCGTCTGAAAAAAGACCCCAGACAAGAACTTTCATCCAGGCCTCCTAATTTATTGAATTAGATTTTTATGAGACAGGTCACCCCATCTATATTTCAATGTGTGCAGGTCCGTATCAACGCGGTTTACTCGGTTTGAACCCTCCCCGAAATATGTCTCTAACTCGTAAATTAGCCTGAAAAATGCAGGTGGAAACTATTTCTCTTAAAAAAACTGTAAAGCCGCGACTTATAAATTTGTCTTAAGAAGACAAGTAAAACAAAACCCTTACTTGAGACAGTCAGACACCGGAGGCAAACCCCTTCTTCTTAATTCATTTGATATACTCCCCCCCCCCCCAAAAAAAGTTCTGGATGCGGCTTTGAGTATGTGGTAAACTAGTTTATGGAAAGACATATTTTAACAAGATTATTTCAGACTCAGAAATATTCTCATATGTGGGTTGTACTAGTATATAATGAAAAGAGTTTCCTTTCTTCATCTAAGCTACAGGCTAAATTGGTTACGCATGAAACACAACTTGAACATAAGAACAATTTTATTCATGTATTCATTTATAAAAAAAAAACTGTTTTGACAAACATACAAAGCTTTTGACTGCACTTCCAGCAGAAATAACAACTATTAATACTGTCAAATAATGTAAGTAAAATTGTAAACCAAGAAACGAAGGAGTGGGAAGTGAAAAAAAAAAATGAAAAGCTCAATTTTATAATCGAGTTTATGCGAAATGATAATTTTCGTAAGGATTCATAAGGCAGTTGCACCTCTTCAAACAGTTTCTACACTCAAACCCCCACTAATCAAACTTAAAGTAACAAGAACGTCAGAATAAAAATATTTTTAGCCCCTTGGACCTAGTTAAAGTCTATTCCTACCAAAAACCGTGATTTTCTAAGATTTTTCTTTTAGTTGTTTTCAAAATTAAGAAGTTTTCAAGGCTTCGGTTGCAACTTGGGACTTGGAAAATAAACAAGAAAAAGTAATTAGTTTATATCTGACAATCCTTTTCGTTCCTAAAATTTAGAACATCAGGACAACTACATTTTCAAAGAAAAACTTACACACTCTTAAGCTGTTTTTGGTGCTTCCATCTGTTTTTTAGATAACTTTTTTTCTGATTTTCCACCCATATTTCTTTTCTTTTTTTTAATTTGGCGCTCGTTAATACTAATAACTGCATACGAATACCTTTTTTTCATTAAAAAACATATTTCAATTTTTCCTAACTTTTAAAGATACATATAGTGATTTAAGTTTGTAATTAACTAATTCAAACTATCAAATTTATTTTTAGGGTCTTTGGTACTTTAATAAGTTAAATACAATTTTACTCTTACTGCTGTTAAGCCCACAAAAGTCTTAAATTAAAAAGTTTACTGAGTAGAAATTTCTCTAATGAAACTGAAGAAGATGTTCTACAGGTGAATCAGCTAACAGGAAGAAGAACTATTCTGTTGTAAATTTTTCCCATGGTCTTGTTAAAGACATTTAAGGGAATAAAATCTAAAGGGATATAATAAATCTATTGTAAGGGAAAAACATTAAAAACAGAATCTATCAGGATAAAATAAATTTAAAGGAAACCGCCGGTTAAATCAATTCCTACGAAACATCTATTGTTGCCTTATGTGCCAAATGTCACAGGAAGACCTTTTTATACAGGGTAGGCAAACGTCAAACGTAAATAGTTTTAAGTATATAAAGTTTACAAATACATTTAAATAAAAAGAAATTTAGATAAAAATACAAGTGTATATGTACACATTTATTTATATAAGCATAAATAAATGTTTACAATAAAAAAATTAATATGGATATATAAAATAGTTTAAAAGATATAATTAATAAACAACTTTAACCCCATTTTCAACCCTATTTAACCTCATTATTGCCATCAAAAAAATAAGACATATTCAAGATTTAAGTATTTAATTGTTTATATTGCAGTTGAATAAAAGTTGTATAATATATAAATATATAAAAGTTTGTTTAATATAAATTTGAATTATTAGTTACTGTTTGAAAAACTCTTTAAAAAGACTTTGCAAACTGAATTTTGAACGACTATAGGCGTGTTATCCTTCTTCTTAATATTTATATAATTATCTCTTCTAATTATCCAGATTATAAGGTTTAGATGATTTAATCCAGGCTTCTCATTTACAGAAAAAATAAGACGACAAATCTTTGGATATTAAAATCATTTTTTTTTCTTGTGTTGGATAGCTAAGTTTCTGTGTGAAAAAAAAAAAAAAAAAAAAAAAAAAAAGTACAGTCAAAAGCTTTGTATGCTTGTCAAAACAGTTCCTTTTTAACAAATTAATTTTAAGGAAAGTTCAGGTTGTTTTAAAAAAATAATATACGTGGAATACAATAGCATGAACTTTTCTAAAAACACAGTTCTCTGTAATGTTATTCTTTTTCCATTGACCAATTTTACATTAGATTACTAAAATACTCCAGAAAAAAATACGATTCTTCTTTTGCTGGCAGCGAAATCACAGATGGCACCTAACCTGGCATTTGTCAATGGTCCTCACTCCTCTTCTTTCTTTCCTCTGCAGAATATTTACATAAGGGACGGGGTCTTGGTCGAATAGTATCTTGCTCAGGTTCATCATCAAAATAAGAGACATTCTGAAAGAATATATTATTATAAGCTAACATAAATAAATAAACAAAGGAACTTACTAGCCATATAAATATGCTTTTGCTACTGTATATGAAAAAAATCTCCCCTTCCCTTAATTTTTTTGTCTGACTCGTAAAAACGTAACAAACTGCAAATAAACATATTTGTGATGCATTACTTATTTTTTTTATTCCCCCCCCCCCTCCCGAACAAAATTCCTGGATACGACCTGCTACTGTATATGACAAAATATTACGTTTACGCTCTTTATTTTGTTTACTATATTGCAGAACAGTTGTGGCAATAATGTTATTCTTGGATTTTAAAAATATTTCCGTTAACCCATAACTGCCATAACAAAAACAAAATTCAAGAAATGAAGATCAAGAATGGGCTTTTTTGGCTCGCTCTTGGAATTAAGCTCTTTTTTGCTTTTCAGTTCTGCTAATTTTGGATTTTATTTGTTTGTTATTTCGGTTCCATGGGTGTTCTTTAGACTTATCTCACGGACAGAGGGAGGAATGACTTAACCTATCCTTTTTTAGTTATTCGTATATTAAGTAGACTCATCGAGGTTGGCTCTCTGCTGGCTCTCTAACCTATCAAATGCGCAACCCTGCTGCCTAGTGCTGTAATTTTGCTGTATTAAGAAAGACTTACCTTTCCTTTACCCTCTCCAATTATTTTTTTTTTTTACATCTTTCCTCATGACCCCTTCCCATCTATTTGAGGACTTTCTACTTTTCGTTGGATCCACCGGGATGGCTGATTTTGAAAGCCGATCATCTTTAATCCGAAATGCATAATCTGGCCATCTTAACTTTTCTTCCTTTATAGTCCCAGGAGCTTTATTACATTACAACCCTCGATGTCCCAACTTTCTTGTCGGAAAAAAGGCCCACTTGAAACTTCAAGCTCAAGTTCCATTTATTTCCATAAAATAGAAATAACAAAAACAATATTCCAAAGGGCTTAATAGCCCGTTATTTGGGAAACGACTTTCAATAGATAAATAATGTTAAAACTGGGCATATCCATATGAAAAAACGCCTAACTGTAAATCTATAAGGAAAAGAAATCAACTCACCGACACCGACAGACCCCAAGAAACTACCATCCTCCTATTACCCGACAATCAAAAACAGATTAAAAAGTTTCTATGTCATCGAGGATCCAACGCTTACAAAACAACAGCCCAAAAATATAAAATCCTAAAATAACTAAAATTTATTTAATATTTACCCTTAAAAAAAAAAAACTGTCCATCTGTCTATTAAAGGAACCATGTGTTCATGACTGTCGGATCTCAGCAGGAAAAAATTTCCCAGCACGCCCCACAGTCACGGCCAAACGGAAGTCTGAATAAACCGAGGGAGTAGCCGGAACCATCACATCCCCTTAGTAACGAACAGTGTACAAATTTAAATTTGTACACAGTTGTACAAATAATTTCTCCAACTTTCTAATTTTGTTTAAGGAACTATGAGATAGATCCAGTGTATTTTTTGATATCCAGGGGGGAGGGAGCAAAAATACCCCGAAAAGGTATTTTTCAAAATCTAGGGGGAGGGCAAAAAATTTTGGGATAGTACTCCAGTTCCCACCCAATTTACGCCACAGGTTACGCCCTTTGGTTTCGGTTACTCAGGCCTCCCATCCAATATTACAAGTTAAACAAATCAGAATAAAGAGTTCACAGCAAACCATCTAGTAGGTTCTGTGCGTAAGACTCCAGTTTTACTGAAAAAAAAAAAACTATCAGCTGCCTTTTTATTGATAATACTTGCTGCGATTTTTTGGAAGCCTTTGGCTACCAGTTTTTCAAGAGGACGGACCCCCCCCCCCCCCAAATGTTAGAACAATAGAAAGTTGCAAAGAAATACAAACTTGAAACAAAATTAATAAATAGAGATTTCCACTGTTTCATGTAGATGACATCAGAGTTCAGCAGGTTACGACTGCATTTCTCAATGGCAATTACCAACACGCCTTTACTTTAAAACAAAAGCAGCAGATTTGAATGTTCAATGCAGTCTTATAAAATACAATATTATATTTGTTATTAGTCCAGAGGAGGACACAACTCAGCTGTTACCCTAATCAGTTCTAAGACCACACTGGCTAGATCACAGAAAAAAAAAACATAAATCCATAAAGGAAGACATAGTTTTAGCCAGTTATCAAATATGGCTCCCGAGGGTCTCTTAGGGAGGCTTTCAAAATAGAAAGAAGTGTATTCCTGGGGGATTTCACTTAATAGGGATAAAAGGAAATTTCCTGAGGTCAAATTTAGAATAGCTTTCATTAAATTTGAATTATTTTAATAATATGTTGTACTTAGTTGAATCTGAGTCCCTTCCCATTTCCTCTTCGACAAATGAAATTATCTCGGAATTTCCTGATGAAAAAACAGCCTTCCTAACATTTTTTTTTTGCTTTAAAGAAGGTAGAAGAACAAGTTGAATGAAACTCAGGAATCAACTCGAACATAAAATCCTTAAAAACCCTGAAAGAGGTTTCTCTTAGATCATAGAGATTCATTAGAACTTCTTGGGAGGGTGTAAAGAGGGAGGGTTTGGCTATATTAGGATGGAAGAAGAACGTGATTAGCTGTGTTGACTTCAGGCAGCTTGATACGGAAGTGAGTTGTTAGTAGTTGTTGTAGTAATAGAATGTCTAGCAGCAGTGAGTGATGCTGCAGTGAGTTGTTAGTAGTTGTTGTAGTAGTAGAATGTCTAGTTGCAGTGAGTGCAGTGAGCGATGCTGCAGTGAGTTCTTAGCAGTTGTTGTAGTAGTAGAATGTCTAGCTGCAGTGAGTTGTTAGTAATTGTTGTAGTAGTAGAATGTCTAGCTGCCATGAGTTGTTAATAGTTGTTGTAGTAGTAGAATGTAGAACGTGAGTGCTAGCTGCAGTGAGTTCTTAGCATAGTTGTTGTAGTAGTAGAATGTCTAGCTGCATTGTTGTAGTAGTGATCTAGCTGCCAGTGAGTTGTTAATGTTGTAGTAGTAGTAGAATGTCTAGCTCCAGTGAGTGTTAATAGTTGTTGTAGTAGTAGAATGTCTAGCTGCAGTGAGTGATGCTGCAGTGAGTTGTTGTAGTAGTAGAATGTCTAGCTCCAGTGAGTGCAGTGAGTGATGCTGCAGTGAGTTGTTAGTAGTTGTTGCAGTGGTAGAAGGTCCGGCTTGAATTTTTTTTTTTTTTTTTTGCAATTTGTCTTTTGCAGCCAGTCCCCATTTCTACTATAGCCCTATAGGTAGGGCGAAGGAGGCTCTTTTATCTTATTTACTATGACAGGTTTTTAAGGTTGTTTTGCTTTCAGTTTGTCATTGTTTGAAGGTTTTTTCTCCTTTTTTCAAACCCCTTTATCTCACATTGAAAATGGTGAAGCGTGGTCTAAACCCAAATATTTGCTATTTTCTTCAAATGTTTCCTCATTTCCATGCATTGTTATTTTTCCATGAGATGGCACATGAAAATTAAAATCAAACAAAAGACAATTTTTGTCATATTTTTTGTTAGAATAACTGCCCCCCACTCTCCTTTCATTAGTCTAAAAATGACAAAATTTTATCATTCTTCTTTTCCTAATTCACGTTTGTTGTATTATTATTCAAAAGTGAATGCATTTTGTTTGATAAAAGTCAAAATTTGAAAATTTACTTCGAGGACTTCTTTGCTCCTCGAAGTAAATCAACATAAAAAAGAAGAAAATCAAGTTCTGTTTCATGTTTAACAAACCAAACAGACAGCATAACCAAAGTCAGCGCTTCGTTACCCGGGATGACCCTCTGTGAAACTAATGTCGGGGTAGGTAATTTCCTAATTTCGATAACTGAGAATTTAAAGATATCTAAAATCGGGTATACTGATTGCTAATTTCAGTGATCTGGAAAATAGATCAAGAAATGTAGATAGCATGATAGCACACTGATGGGATTATTAATCATTAAAATCGTTGTGCTAGAAAACAGGTAGCCCCCATCCCCCTTATCCCAAGTGCTAGAAATATAAGCCATAAAAAAAAAAAAAATATTTACTGTTTAAAGTATTAGTCGTTACTCTAAGCAAGAAAAAATGCAGGAAGAAAATTTGCCCTACTCCTCGGGAGTTTAAAAATTGTCAAAAGTGAATTGCAAATGATTGAATTTCTTATGGTTCCATAACTAACAAGCTACTATCGAAAATTTGGTTGCTTTAAGTCCCGAAATTAGCAAACTACATGCCTGATTTTAGAACCTAAAGAGCACTAATCCGGGTCCAGAAAACCCGATTTTAGTGGACCCCCCCGCCCTAAAAAAGCGTTAATTCAAATTACTGTTTTTTCCAACTACTGTTCAGCCTGCACATGT
>CM051260.1:68364338-68396838 GCA_027921565.1 Artemia sinica | reverse complement strand
CACTACGATAGGAAACCCTTCCAATGTCTCATCCCCACACTCAAAAATTTCCCAAATTATAATTTTTTTTTAGAATTACTTTTTTTATATTTTAATTTCTTTTTTAGATATTTTTTTAGAATTGTTTTTCGAAGAACTGATAAACCACTCGGGCTGGTAAAAGAGCTTGCCAACTGCATAGCGACATTCTTATCTTCCAATTTAGAATTTGTTTTTATTTATTGTTTATATAATAATACCAGAAGCCCATGCTTCGTCTGGGCCCCGGCACTGGGCACATGGTAGGCTTGTATATATTTGATTCACTAATTATACACTAGTATGATCATCGCGTTATTCTTTAGTTTTAAGTCACGAGGTCTCAAATCAGCAATTTCATCTGAATTAAATTCTGTCGTGAATTAATTCCTCATTCCTATTAATGCATCAAAGAATCGCCCATTTTATAGGATTTGTTTTCTCCTGGGACTTGTTGTGATTCTCACTGTCGCTTTTCTTCTAACTGCTGATTTCTGTGTCCACTATTTTCATTTGGGGTTTGATGCGATGCCTGTTGTCGCATGTCTTCTAGCCGTAGATCTCGCTGCGCTTTATTTTCGTGCATCATTACCTCAGACCATTTTCCATGCCTTTTTCGTTAGCTATTCGTATTCACTCGTTAAAAATCATGTGTAATTTCGCATGGCGTGATAGATGAAAAAAAATCCCAGCCTTTCCCCAGTCATTATATTTTTGCTGTAAATGGGTTGTTATATAATTCAGGAACAACCAGGAAGGTTCCAATGCCAATGAAATGAAACATCTCTTTAGTTTCAAGTCGTAGGGTGGCAAATCAGTAATTCCAGTTGAATTAAGAAATTCTTGCGAAAATTCAATTCCCTCTTACTGTTTGTCCTTTACAAACGCTAAAATGATATGTTCCTTATTCCATTGTAATTCTGATATATCTCGATTACGCAATACTATAATTATCGTGTTATTCTTTAGTTTTAATTCGCACTTTCGTTTACAATTCAATGTGATTTTTGCTGCTTCTTGTTTCGTCCCTTTTTTTTTAGCTTTTCAGAATCATTTGTCATCTTGTGTAATTTTGCACGTGTCATAGATACTAAAAATCAATCCCTCCTACCTGTTTATCCTTCACAGACTCAAATACGCTAAACTAACACGTTCCTTCATTCCATTGTAATTTGCTTTGTCTTCTAGCCGCAGATTTCATTGAGCAACATTTTCTCTTGCAATTCAATGTGATTTTCGCTTTATGTTGTTTCAAGTCTTTTTCTTTAACTGTTTGGAGTCACTTGGCATCTTTTATAATTGTGTATGCGTCATATATACTAAAAACTATTCGACCACCCGGGGGGGGGGGGGATTTACTTTTGCTCTTTGAATGAATATAAATGTGACGCTACTCATATATTTTTTTTCTGGCATAAATTCAATTCCCTTTTGCTGTTCATCCTAAACCGACGTGAAAATTACTTTATTCAATCCCAGAGTGGTTAAGAAATTTAGGCGTGAATTCATTCCCTCCCTCCTATGTATCTTTGGAGATGCTAAAATAACACTTCTTCATTCTAGAGTGAAAAATCAGCAATTTCAATTGGATTGAGTAATTCTGGCATGAATTCAATTCCTCAGTTCCTCCTTCCTATTTATCTTCTTATTTATATCCTTCTTATTTATCCTTCTTAAATAAAGTATTCCTGATTAAGTATCCTTCTTATGTATCCACACACTAAACTAAAATGTTCTTTTCATTTCATGTAATGATTTGGTTGTGCAACATGTTCGTTTGCAATTCAATGTGGTTTTTGCTGTTTCTATTCTCATGCCTTTTTGTTTAGATGTTCAGAGTAATTTGTTCTCTTGTGTAATTTTTGCATGCACCCTAGATTCTAAAAACAATAGGACCATCCCTGGGGAAAAATATGTAACTTTGCTCTTGAAGTGTATATAAATGTGATGTTACACACATAATTATATTTCCAAAATTAAGGCTCTAAACGACTTTTGTGAAACTAGTGACCTATTTAAATTATTTTTCAGGCCAGAAAATCCAGGGTGACAATTTTAGTCTATAACCTTTCTTGTTTCCGAATTGTTGTTCATCTATAAGTTCAAGGATCGTCTCTTTAAGTCAATCTGCTGCGAAGCTCTTATACAGTTTAGAGAATATCAGTGTGAAGAAAATTGGTGGGAACCCATAGAAATCCAAAATATTTTCACTTTATGTATATTTCTTCTGTATGTATGTAAAACTATTTGATAAAGGTTTTGATAGTTTATCAGGAAATGCTTTTACTAAATCAATCGGAATATCAAAGGAGGCATATTCAAGTTCTCCTTGTTTTTTTTTTCATTCCATGGATTTCGTTGTGCAACATTTTCGTTTGCAATTCAATGTAATTTTTGCTGTTTCTATTTTCATACCTTTTTCTTTAGCTGTTCAGAGTAATTTGTCCTTTTGTGTAATTGTGCATGCACCCTAGATTCTAACAACATACGACCACCCCCTGGGGGAAAAGTATGTAATTTTTCTCTTGAAGTGTACATAAATGTGATGTTGCACACACAAGTTATTTTTTTCCAAGATTAAGGCTCTAAACGATTTTTCTGAAACTCGTGACCTATTCAAATCATTTTCTCAGGCCAGAAAATCCCAGGGTGACAATTTTCAAAAGAACAATAATATGGAGCTGTTTACAAGAAAAAAAAAATTATAAATACATACATACATGCATGCACAGTTTGCTCGTTTAAAGAGAGTAAATAGATCAATGATTTTGTTTTAGTTGCTATTTTGTTGTTATTAATCATATTATCAGGTGCTATATTGTTGCTATTGTCAGATATTTTTGTAGTATTTTGGTTTAGTTTTGCTAAATAACTAAATAACTAACTAAATAACTAAAAATAACTAAATATAACTAAAATAACTAAAAAAAGTACTAAATAACTCTTCTTGTATCAGAATTGACTAGGAATACCCCTAAAGGAGTCTTGCATTGAAGAAGAGGATCCCGAACATCTTTAACTATCTCGATTTGAAATTTTAGTTTATCAGCAGAAAAGTAGATGAAATAAGTGACTAACCGGTATTTACAGCAAATCCCCTATCTGACACCAAGTCAATTTTTTTACAAGAAAATATCATATCTAATTTGTATGCAAATTGGTCCAACTTTGCAAAATCCTGTGCTAACAGCGAAAAACTTTTTTTTTGCTTTCATTGGACATATATTGCAAATATTTTAAATAAATCTACCTACTGCCACAGTAAGTCCAGGAGATATTGATTTTAAAGAGCTCGACATCAGCTGTAAATCCTCACAAGAGAGTATACAACGCAAATTTTTTAGCCTGTCATCCGACATTTAAACAGAATGTACATCAAGTTTTTTGGACAAGAACTCACATATCATTTACCTGTTTCTTCATAAAATAAGCCGTAGATTTAGGTTTACTCGTTGTATGGAACATTTGGCTACAATTGTTCTAACATTTATTGGCAACAGGAACTGCAGAATTATAACTGCTCAAGAATGGTTCTAAATAACACTTACTGGCTTCTCCCAGGCTTTCATCTGGAATTGGAGCCAAAGGGGCCGTCGATAACCGAAACTCGACCTTGAATCCACGCGTCACTTGAATTGCCAGTATAAGGAGCTAAAGCACACCTCGTTCCATTTTCTTCGATTTCTGTTGGGTAGGCGTCATTTCATCGAAAAAGATATCTGCCGGTGGCCGGAATCCACTGCCGGTGGCCAAAGGTGCATCATCACCCTCCAAAATATGCAAGATGTCTGCCGGAATTTCCACCATGTGTGGCTATAAAAAACAATATGTCTGACTATGTTCAGAGACCATTTTAAGGGCTTGTTTAATATATTTTCTTGGTACACCCACGTTTCAGTATTTATAAACGGTACTTGACAGATAGCACACTTTGCTTTCGCAACTGGCTCTACTTATTGCATTGTAGAATGCTTTCAAAAACAGATTGGTCAAACTTTACCCTGAATAGCTGGGGTTGACGGGGGAGGCACCCACTCTCATATAGGATTATTTCTACTAGTTTCAAGTTTTAGAGTCGCTTTTTACTTATATTTTGAAAACAAAACTTGTTTTTTATCCGGCAAAAAATCTTCATTTATACGCATTTCATACATAATCACTTGATGCTCCGAAAGGGAAAAGACACATTAAAAAAATGATCGCTAATCGCCCCCCCCCTCAATGGAAAATTCCCCTACATGCAAAATTGAGCAGCCACAGAGAAAGTAAAAATGTGTACCTCGAAATGTCGATCAGATGTCAAGGGGTAACAAAATGACAAGATATCTGAATTTTTAATGAAATTCAATAATTCTTTTTAAGTAAAAAAAAAAAAAAAGAGTCAAAAGCTCATCACATTTTCTGTATGAAAATGGCCAGGACCACTTAATCCAAATAGCAAGCAATAGTTTAAGTAACAAAGAGTAAAATAAACAAAAAAGAGAGAGAGAGAGAGAGAGAGAGAGAGAGAGAGAGAGAGAGAGAGAGAGAGAGAGAGAGAGAGAGAGAGAGAGAGAGAGAGAGAGAGAGAGAGAGAGAGAGAGAGAGAGAGAGAGAGAGAGAGAGAGAGAGAGAGAGAGAGAGAGAGAGAGAGAGAGAGTGAGAGAGATAGAGAGAGAGAGAGAGAGAGAGAGAGAGAGAGAGAGAGAGAGAGAGAGAGAGAGAGAGAGAGAGAGAGAGAGAGAGAGAGAGAGAGAGAGAGAGAAGAGATAAAAAGAGAGAGTGAGAGAAAGAGAGAGAGATAGAGACAGATAATGTTAAAATTACTACTTTTTTTAATTACTATCCGCTCTGCACATGTATGCAGCACAAGTGGACACCTGTCTACTGTAAACAAACTCCCTCTCCCGTCCCCCAGCACAATAATAATTGGCTAAAGTTTTCAAAATAGAGCAAAAAGAAAGCGCAAAACTGTATCTACTCGAAAAATGCACTGAAATGAATATATTCTACTTACAGCAGACATGTCCACGTCTCCTCGTGAATCTTCCGAGAGGTTACGATCAGAAGATACGTCGGAGCTTGGCTCCACTCCATGTCCTGGGCTTCTAAATGGAACAGTTAAATTGCTATCGCTGAGTTCATCTTTGACTTCATCTTCGACAAGATCAATGAGTACCACGTCTTAAATAAATAAAATTAAACGACATAAACATATAACACGTAAAATTGTGTAATTAAATATATATAATCAAACATGCATATCTGTTGCTTAGAAAATCTAAGAAAGAAATTTACATGGTCGTTGCTGTTACGTAGAAAAAAAATTGCCTAGTCGCGCAAAAATATGGAATATAGTTCAATAAATTGATTGCCAAATTAAAAGTTTTCTGCTAATGCTAAAAAGACGAGACAGAGATACACTAGCCTGTTTAAAAATAGAACAAACGTGGGTCTCCCAATTCAAATCGCTAAACTGAGAGTCATAATTTTTTTTTTACTAAGCTCTTCACTTGCAACGTCTTCGAGAATTGTTATTGCACTGCTCTTAATATTCCTTCTGCACCTTTTGAGCAAAGACATGTGATCCACAAACTCCAATCGATCGGCTGATTCATTAGCCTGATTGTTGATTATTACCAAAAATAGTCAAGGACCTAGGTGTGGTACCCTGAGGAACTCCACAGGACATATGGAATCATAATAAGCAATTTCATACTTATCAACATGACTTTTATTTGACAGGAAAGATGCAATACAGTATTGACTAGAAAATGAGGTACTTTAAACTCATTCAGCATTTTTTCAACTTAAATATTACGACTAACAAGATCAAAAGCCTTTTGGAGGTCAATTGCAAGGAGATTGAGCCAGGTATCTGGCTCGTCAAGTAGTTTATAAAATATACAATATCGAGAAGACTGACCAGGTAATGTATCGTTGAAAAACCAGGTAATGTATCGTTGAAAAACCTTTCGTGTTTCCGAATTGTTGTTCTCTATAAAGTTCAAGGATCGCTTTTTTAAGCCAATCTGCTGCGAAGCTCTTTTACAGTTTAGAAAATGTCAGTGTCAAGGAAATGGGTTGGACTCGCATAGAAATCCAAACCAACCCCTTTCTGTATGCTAAATGTAAAAATATTAAAATATTTTTACTGACTCGTCAAGTAGTTTATATACAGTATCGAGAAGACTGACCAGGTAATGCGTCGTCGATAACCTTTCGTGTTTTCCGAATTGTTGTTCTATCGGTTCAAGGATCGTCTCCTTAAGCCAATCAGCTACGAAGCTCTTATACAGTTTAGAGAATATCGCTGCTAATGAAATTGGTGTAACTCCATAGAAATCCTGAAAATCCAAAATATTTTGACTGTATGTATATTTCTTCTGTATGTATGTAAACTAGCCGTCAACTACTCGTCAACTGTAAACTACTCGTCAAGTAGTTGATATACAGTATCAAGAAGACTGACCAGGTAATGTGTCGTTGATAAACCTTTTGTGTTTCCAAATTGTTGTTCTATCGGTTCAAGGATCGTCTCTTTAAGCCAGTCTGCTACGAAGCTCTTATACAGTTTTAGAGAATATCGCTGTTGAGGAAATTGGTGTAACTCCATAGATATCCAAATATTTTGACTGTATGTATATTTCTTCTGTATGTATGTAAACTAGCCGTCAACTACTCGTCAACTGTAAACTAATCGTCAAGTAGTTTATATACAGTGTCGAGAAGAGTGACCAGGTAATGCGTCGTCGATAAACCTTTCGTGTTTCCGAATTGTTGCTCATCTATAAGTTCAAGGATCGTCTCTTTAAGCCAATCTGATGCGAAGCTCTTTTACAGTTTAGAGAATGTCGGTGTTAAGGAAATTGGTCAGACTCCATAGAAATCCAAACCAACCCCTTTCTTCTGCATTTTAAATGTAAAAAATATTAAAATATTTTACTGGCTCGTCAAGTAGTTTATATACAGTATCGAGAAGACTGACCAGGTAATGTTTGTTGATAAACCTTTCGTGCTTCCGAATTGTTGTTCTATAGGTTCAAGATCGTCTCTTTAAGCCAATCTGCTGCGAATCTCTTGTACAGTTTAGAGAATATCGGTGTTAAGGAAATTGGTGGGACTCCATAAACATCCAAATATTTTGACTGTATGTATATTTCTTCTGTATGTATGTAAAAATATTTGATAAGGTTTTGATAGTTTATCAAGAAATGCTTTGACTAAATCAAGCGGAGTATCAAGGAGGCATATTGAAGTTCTCTTTAGTGTACGTATTTTTGTCTCAACATCAATAGGTTGTATTACTGGGAAGTCCTGGTCTGGTGCTAGGGGGGCAGGGAGTATAATTGAGAGAGGAAAATGGGTTTGTACAATAGCGGCGAGGTTTTTATTTAGTGAATTAGCCGTAGTTTCAGGAACATCAAGATTAAAATCTAGATTTTAAACTGTTTTACCACTGATTTTCTTGACTGTATTATACCACTGCTTCGGTTCTGCCTTTAAAGAGTTCGCTTACTCTATTACGGCAATACCGGATGAAGCTTTCCGAATCTGCTTTTTATATATTTTCCTTAGTAGGTTACCTTCTTCAGTTTTCCTTGGCGAAACAGTCTTTAATTCTTTTCGGATTTAAAATTTGTAATATATCGTTTATATAGGGCATATCATTAGAACATCATTTCATTTTCACCTCTGGAAAATGGAGCAAATAATTTTTTTTCTTGAAAAACTTTGACTTTCTTATTCGATTCGTCGGCAGCAAATACATCTCCCCGTTGCTCTTCTGAAAGTCATGTTAAAAACTTGAGCAGACGACTATCAGTAATTGGTCGATAACTTAAATTCATCAATTTAGTGAAAGCGTAACATGGTAACTACCACCAAGTGGGGGGGGAGGGAATTGGGTCTTTGATAGAATTCATGCGTGTTTTGTGTAAAAAAACGTCAAGGAAAGTACCGTATTTTATTGTCGGGATATTAACAGTTTTGTTTTAAATTAGCTTCCAGACAAAGATCACTCGTGTTTAGTTCATTTCCGTCACCAGTTAGTAGGATTCTAGCATTAAGATTTTTGGATTGGAGGTAATCAAGCGATGCATGGACTTTTTGCAAGAAACCTTTACGCTGCTCCGATTTTTGGCAGGGTGTATAATAGAAACAACCATCAGTAATATTAATTAATGAGCGTGATAAACTTTAATCCAAATTATTTCATCATACTCATTTATTCCTGGAACTTTTACTTCCCTTGGCGGCAAATTATGACGACAAAAAATAATTACACCTCTCCCTTTTTACCAAGGTAATGATCATGTGGGCGAAGTTTAGTAAGCTCATTAAAAATCAGCCATCTTCGGAAGTACAGTATCCAGGTTTTGGGACTGAACCTCGGTTATACAAATTAAATCTGATGCTAGGTTATTCGCCGTAATTTCGCGCTCAACAAGTTTTTCAAAATTAAGGCTTTCTGCGTTACTTAATAAAAACGAGGGAAATGGTAACGTATTTTATTAATTTTATGTTTACTACTATGAGTTCCAGAAAAACACCCGTTTTATCTGACAAGCGATTTGAAATAGGAGTTGGAGGATGTAGTAATAGCAATTTATTATCCAAAAAAAAAAAACAGAGACAAAATCAATCGGTAGCACACCAAAATCGTCGCTTGCGAGGGTGTGCTACTAAAAAAAAAAAAAAAAAAAAAAAAAAAAAAAAAAAAAAAAAAAAAAAAAAAAAAAAAAAAAAAAAAACCACCAATAAACAACTACCGTCAAATTTAATTTCATCAATCTCAATCTGTTTCAAAGGTATACTTATCTAGCAACCAAAACCACACACGTAGCTCAGATTTAAATTGACTAATGGGTAATTCCTTGGTACTTGGGACAAGCTTATTCCACAGCTGAGCCCCCTCTATAAAAAGGCAGTCCTACTAGAAACTAGGTGAGGAACCTCAATATCTCCACTTGTCCGAGTTTAGTGACAATGAACATTGGACCTTTTTTTTCGAAATATTCCTGTAAAACAGTCTGGAAGGCACCCATAACAATACTTATACATAAAAACCAGTGCATACAAATCACGCAATCCAGCCGCAGGCATTATATTAATTATACTGTACATTGACCTGACAGAATCTTGGTTCCCTATTCCACAAATGATCTAATAACATTATTCTGCCATTCACGTATTGGGCGAAGTATTGAGGGGAAAGTACCAAGCCATACATACAGACGAACAGTACAAAATATACGGATGTATCAGAGAAAAATATAATAACCGTAAAAAGGATGAGGAGGCCTTTGGACACTTTCTGGGTCTGGCTAGGGTTTATAAGATTTAGTAGGGATGGGGGTATTATGGGTAGGTTCAAGATCAATTTCCCTAGTAGTCAGGAGACCAGAGGGGGATACCAGGGAATTTTGACTCCCACCATTAGGGCTTGTAGCATCCCTGTAGTTACATTCCCGTTCTTCTTTTTACTTGTTCTTCAAAAATTTTGACACTTTTGCTTTGAGTATTTGCTTACCTGTATTTTGTTGGTCTTCTATTAAGATTCATTCCCTTTTTCTTCTATAGAACTAATTTTTAACCCATAGGATACATCGTTGTTTTGTACCTACAGCATGCTAGGGCCTTTGGATCAAGTCCTATTTTCTCTATTATTGTTAATAGAGAAAGAACTTGGTCAAATGTAATCTATCACGAAAGTTCCTTGTTCTAAAAGATCCCATTAAGATCAAAAAATCAAAGAGCATTAATGAGTATTAGTGAGTACCATCAATGAGTATCAATAAAATTTAGGTAAATCCACACCTTGAGGCATAAGGCAGCAAAGTCTTCCACCAAGTCACTTGACTTAACAACAGCTCTAATGTGCTCAGCGAGGGCCGAAATAAAAATTTTCAGGTTATTATTCCTCGGGTCTAGGGTGCAGCCCAACAATATAGAGAGGCTTTTCAAATACATAAATACCAATAGGCCTACATATAAATATATAAAATACATAAATACCAAACACTGATCTAGCATTGTGCGAATAGCATAGCTTTTGCTAATTGTAGATATTGGTGCAACTTCGAAATAAAATTTTTATTTTTTTTATTATTATTTGACCTGTTTGCTAATTTTTAGGGTTTTCCGCATTGTTTGTTTTTTTAGTTCTTAGCTCCATTTTGGCTTTTATGTATTTTTCTGTTTGCTTTCCGCGTTGTTTGTTTTTATCGAGTATTAGTATAAATATTATAATAAACTAAATATTATATTATAATATTATATAAAGTAAAATTCTTTATTACCTTTTATTTAGACAAAATACAAATTTAATCCCTGAGCAATAAATCGTCCTACCCTATAGCAGTTTTAGGGCAGTGCCACATTTTGTCAGTGTTGCCAAAATGAACGGTGAAAATAAATAGCCAGAATTCATTAGGTGGATTTGACACCGCTTTTAGTCCGTAAAAAATTGAATTCTTCAAAGGACTATACCTTTTGAAGCTGTGAAACATTAGCCCACATCATTTTTTTTTTGTTTGGCACCGATACTACCAAAAACTGGTACATTTAAATTTTCTAATTATTTGAAGCACTTTGCTGAAATGGTTCTTACCTCTATTAGCAACAGAGACGTCAGAATCATAATAGGAGGAATCAGGAAAGATTGTAAATTACCTTTGTCATCTTCAATCATGGGCTCCTCTGAAACAGGAGTCAATGGCCAAGGTTGGCAACCCGACTGACTTCATTGGGCCCGATCCCTCTTGGAGCACGTGTCATTTCCTCGGAAGTGGAACCCAAAGTTCGAAGTCGACCGGCTTTCATGAAATGAGTCTCAGTGTTTTTCGGAAGGCGGGAGAAGCTCAGCCATACGTTTCTTCCGTGGGCGTCTACAATAATATTTTGAGAATGTTTAGTCGTTTCTTCTGCGTAGTCTTTATTTCTGTTTAGATCTTACTTTTGATTTAAAGGCTTTATTGTTTTTTTTTTCTCGTGATTTAGTTTTTTTCTTCGTGCAAGTGTTTTTTATGAGTGTCGTTTTTTACGACTGAAGTAAATCAGGAGAGATTTTCAAAAGCGCTATATTATCCCTTTTTCACAGGATGTTAAATAACAAATATGGAGCAACTACCATTTACTCATTTTTTTTATTATCAAGTTATCTTTTGGCAACCAATTGTAAGTAAAGAGCTTTCAATGCCTATAATAATTTCAAAAAATGGCGTTTTTTCATAACCGTGTGTACATAGAAAAAGTTTTTAAAGCTGTATAATAAAAACAATCTTTAAAGAAAATTTAAAGAAAATAGGAGTTATCCTAAGATGCAAAACTTTTCTCCCTGATGATTCTATTCTGCCACTATTCAATTCGTGCATCAGACCTGTCATGAATATATGCATTCCCTCTCTTCGCTGGTGCACGAAAAAAGCCACATCGCTCCACTCCAACATATTCAAAACGGAGAAGAGCGTGCAGCAACCTCTGGCAATACGAAAGCTAAAACTCCACAGCTGATCCAGGAACGTTTCGATGTGGCGTCCATGTCGGTTTTCTATAAGTACTTGCATAACCCTCCATCGGAGGAGCTATCGAAGCTCGTTCCTGATAAAACAAAGCCCTTGCGATCAACTCGCCGAAGTACAGCTCGTCAGGACTACCTTGAGCAGGGTACTCCCCGCCAAGAATATCTGAAACGAGTTTCACCCCGCGATCGTTTGCCACATGGAATAGATTGCCGGCAGAGGTAATCCCGAAAAATTCTTCCCTGGACGCGTTCAAGAGAAGGTATAACAAGTACCTCAATGTTAGAAAATGAGGTAACTACCAGGACTAGCGGCAAATCATCATTTGTGATGGAGCCGTGAAGCCTGTATATATATATATATATATATATATATATATATATATATATATATAATATATATATATATATATATATATATATATATATATATATATATATATATATATATATATATATATATATATATATATATATATATATATATATATATAGATATATATATATATATATATATATATATATATATATATTATATATATATATATATATATATATATATATATATATATATATATATATATATATATATATATATATATAATATATATAATAAAAAAAAAAAAAAAATCTGAATCCTGATTAGAATTCATTTTTTAAGAGTAGTCTAGATGTGGAAGAAAAGTTTCCATTCTAAAATCAGCTTCAGGTGGCAGTTATTTTTCATCAGACAGTTTTTTTTTCCAAAGCAAATTTTTTAATTTTTATTTTTTAATGGGCCGTGGTTCACTCTTTACAAGGATGCAGCTGCCTCTGTAGCTGTGAAGAGGAAACAATACTATCAGAATTCTGAAACAGAACAAGACGAGTTACGTGACCCTTTTTATGAGGGCCAAAAGTAATATGGAATCTTGAAACTGAGCGACAGAGAGACATTCATTAAGTGAATGGTAATGGCGACTTTTTGAGTCTGCAAATAAAAAAAAGACTAAACATTCCTCATGCCAAATCATATATCAGCTACTAGAAATCAGAAATAAGAAACCATTTCATTTATCACATAATAGGAAAAAGATATTTATGAATTTGTTGAACACCAGGTCACACGACATTTAGTAATATACATAGAACTTCCTCGCTCTCTCTGAAAAAAGGCAAGAATACTACTACCATTCCATCAATCATCTCTTATATTTCATTAATTTTCTTTCAAATTCAGAGTCTCCTTTAAAGAAGATCCTTTCTTCAAAACATTAATGAAATAGTGACTAGCAAATCCTTCATATTAGACAAAATCTAATTGGAAAATAACATGAATTAATTTACATATTTTAAAAAATTATTTCAAAAAATAATTTCTATTATTCTTTTATTCTAAACTTAGGTTCCTTTCCACTCCTTTCCTGATTGCCTCTCGTCCTTGAAATATTTTTAACTAATTTTTCATTGATTTCGAACCTCTTTTTCTGAATATATTTACCCCCAATTATGTTGGAATAAACTGTTTACATGTAATTTTCCTTTTCTTAAAAAAAATTATAAAATAAAATTCACCAGTCATATAGATTTGAAAGAATCTAATTTGAAACTTACAAAAGTAATTATAAAAAATAGAAAATAATGTATATAGTTACATTCTTTCAACTGTAAATGCAAAGGCTGAAATGTAAATGGTAGAATCTATAAAAGTATCTTAAAACATGTAAGTTAAAAAGTATGTATCATTAAATATATATTGTAAAAAACTTAGAAATATATCTTTTCAGAATTCTTTTTTCTATTATTGAAGATATTTGTTTGAAATATTATTACGTGTCAACGCTACTTTGATACGGGCACTGTGACCAAATAAACTACCATACTCGGAAAAACTTACTTTAGACTTAGAGACCTTTTTTTTGTCAACTAGAGTCCCATCCTGTGGCACTTTTCTCATTACTGGGCAGTAGTTGTTTTTACATTTGTATGTGCTGCTGTTTGAATATTCTCAGATTTGTTAACGACTTCACCCCTTAGTTCTTGCTTATTTGGCATATCAGTAGCAAGTGTCCGATTTTCAGTTGCAGGGGCCTTACAACCTAAAAGGTAACTATATTATATTAATTCCAAAATTTATATTACGGGTTCTAACATAAACTCTAAAATAAGTAAATTCTGATATTTCTAGCAATTCGAAACATATATTTTTTTTGTGAATTTTGACACTTGCAGGATTTACGTTAGTAAAAACTATGTTGCTCAGTTTCTTTTTCTCTGGTTCATAAAGATAGCTCGCTAATTGTATGCGTGAATATCAATTGTATATGTACTGTTTGGATGTTTTTTTTATTTTCATTTTTTATATATATTCTTTTAGTTTTTAAAATTTAGTTTTTTTTTTTTCTCGTTCTTTCTTTTAACGTAGAAGACGCCTTGTTTCATACAGCTGATTATATATATATATATATATATATATATATATATATATATATATATATATATATATATATATATATATATATATATACATATATATATATATATATATATATATATATAATATATATATAATATATATATATATATATATATATATATATATATATATAGATATATATATATATATATATATATATATATATATATATATATATATATATATATATATATATATATATATATATATATATATATATATATATATATATATATATATATATATATATATATATATATATATATATATATATATATATATATATGATAGTATATATATATATATATATATATGTATATATATATATATATATATATATATATATATATATAGATATATATATATATATATATAATATGAATAAAGAAAATGCGAAGAAGAACTGCAAACTGCATTATGAAACTTAGGAGTAAAATTGAAAGTCAGAATCAAATATTTAAAAAAATTACAGAAACATACTGAAATAAACCTATTCATAAGAGATAAAACATGCCGTATGATATCGAGAATCAGGTTGATATGAACAGGTATATCTAAATATGAACACAAAATGGCTAGGTGTTACAAGAATATGCATTCAGGACAACTGAATTGAAAAATAAATGAATAGTAAAGTTAGAGAAGTGTGACTGCTCATCTGTTTTTCGACTGTTAAGGTTCATGTCCCCCATGCAATTTTAAGCATGTTATTTTTCTTCTCAGCGTTTTCAACGAGCTATTCAATAAATCGATTTAAAAAAATTAATATGGTAAAAATCTGTACTTTTGGGTAATATGAAACGATATGTTGCCTGAATTTATAGATCTATATTGGATTAAATAATTTCAACAGAGAGTAAAGAGTGATACTAAATTTAAAACAAGCAGAAATTTTTTTTTAAGACCTCCCAAAACCTTTTTTTACACAAAAGTTTTTAGCAGTCCATTTTTGTAATCATCGTTGAGCAAAATAGATATAGACAGTTGGTAATTATTAGTGACCTTATTTACCAATAGTCTTTTAAAACATTTCAACGTAATATTTAATTTTTTAAAGGAAACACTACTACTACTGCTACTTATCCCAGCACCAAGCCAAAACAAATGCGCAAGATCCTCTTCCGCCCCAATCTCTTTCACTTCAATCTCAGTCACTTCATTCTTTACTCTCTTCCATGGAGTTCTAACTTCAATTTAAATCCTTTTTAATGGTTTTTTTCACAACCAATTAAGGGAGGATCTACTTTTTTTAATTACTTTGAGAGACAGCAAAAATTGTCCCTGTCAATTACATATGAAATTCTCAGATAATCTGAAGCGTTGTTGGCGAAAATTGTTGATTCATTTCGAGAGTACATTTAAAATTTGAAAAATACAAATAAAACTTGCAATTTTAGTCATTAAAGTATTAATAATGGAAGACTGTTACGTAATAAGATTTTTAGTTCATTTTTTAAATTTGATGCGCATACACTTAAATTTCCCACCGAAATAATTTGTCTCTGCGAAATTTTACTAGCAATCAGGACAGCAAGAACAGGCCCAGTACCTTCACCTCAGCTGACAACACTGTCAAATTTGACAACAAAAACGTTTGATTACTTTCTGAATCCTTTCTAAAAAAAAATACAAAATAATTCACAAAGACACTAAATGCTGTTGAAGAATCTGAATATTATTACACACTTTTTTTTTTTACCTACCTTGGCTATTTTGAGATTTGATAGTTTTGCTGTTTTCTTTTTCGCATTTCTTCTACTTCCTCTGTCAGAAAATTTCGAGCGCGGATGTATCTTGGTGGATTTGGACGCCTGAAGTAGAATAGATGTCATCATCCGATGGACCTTTTGGTAGTAATACCAGTTTTTTACCCTTAGTTTTTTGATTTTTTCCGGACGTCCCCTTTCATCAAGTCAACATCTTCTTTCTGAGATGAACCGGCAACTGAGGATGAGAAATAGTTAGTAGTCAAGTTCTATATACAATGAGAACAAAAGAACTTCAGTCGTAAATACAGATTCTGAAGAACTATGCTACAACAGGCTTTCTTAGACAGGGTTATGTACACCCATTGGAAAAGAGAGAAAAATGCCTGAGTTTAGTCCTTCGTATTAAACTAACCAAAACAAATATTCAATAAATAAAAACTAATTAAGAACTAACATTTATTTTTACATATTACTATTTCAACATATTTAGTTTTACTTGCTTTTATTTTGATGAGGAGACTTAAACGGTCAAGTCATAGGCGGGGAAGAGAGTATTGGAAAACCGACTGGGGTCTGGCAAGGGCGTATCCAGAATTTTTATTTGGGGTAGGCATTGTTTTTTTCGGAGGGGGGGAGATGTACAAAAAAATAAAAAAACCCATAAAAATTTGGTTTTGACATTTGTGTTTACTTTTTTTATGAGTGGAACAAAACTTTCACGGGGGGGGGGGGGGGGGAGGTAAACCCAGTAACTTCTTCCCCCTGAATAAGGCCTTGGGCCTGGGCCATGAAAATGTTAAGACAGTAAAATCTTTCAAGTCAGTTCTTTCGTTATTTTTTGACCTGTCGAAAGGGCATCAGACAGCATCTTATTGCGATTCAACCCAAAGTACCATCACTGATCCTTAGACTCTTCAAAAAACTTCCCAAGAAAATTCTATGCTTTGGTTTTTAACGTTAATTAAGCTTAGCAAGATATGTTGCTTTATATAGTTTATGAGTACCCATAACTCTCAGCCAATGACTAATCTGAAAACAACCATTTGATGCTATGCGTCGGATACCTGAGGTCTAAAAACAGGCAATCATTCCTCATTATTGAGTTTCGCATACCGCCAAAAGGTTTAGTTACAAGATGATTAATTTTAATTTCATATTTTGTTAAGTATGCCTGTTTTTCTCTACAGCTGGGGGATCAAGATGAAGCTTTCAAGATTTTGTCTTTTTTATGAGGGGGGGGGGTAAGGAGTATTTAAACTCTGGGTCCTCTCTGGTCCCCCACAAAAGAGTACACGCTACGGCTTTTTTTTTCTACCAGAAGCTAAGCTCTTTGGCTAGTGTGAGATAATATTTGTGGCTAATTTTACTACCTAAACTATAAATGGCCTTATTCTATGTAACTATTAAAACTTTAATGCAATCACTGTAGCTATAGCTACATATAACTGTAACTCTTTAATGTAACTGTAACTACTAGTAAGTAACTACAAACACCACTATTATTAAAAGTGTCAACTGTTTCTACCTCACCCATATGGATGATCTTAGAGACCTTTTAGGACCATTTTGAGCGATTTTCTGCCAGTGGTTCTGCAAATTCAAGCCACCAAGTTGACCATCGCGAGCATTCTACCACTGAATCATCGATTAAGTAACACGTCCATCTTTTCTTCTTCTGTTTTTTGGTTCACCAGAGGCTTAATATTATAGAGCCTGTTCAATTAGGTGTCCTATGCCTAGTGTTTCTACTATATGAATACTTACATCCAGGGACACAGCCATTTAGGAAGACAATCATAAAAACTAAGCCATGAAATTTTTAGCATTAGTCTAGCGCAGACGAGGTGATAAATAAGTCCGGAGCTAAAAATTACACAAATTGGTCAAAAACAGAATAACGTCATTTATGAGATACGGACCTTTCTTCGATCCATCCCTAAGAAAACTTCCGGCTTTGATCTTCCTTTTATATTAAGTATTCTCTGAGAGCTTCAGTATTTTGTATTACGTATAAGAAATACTATAAATATTAGGTAATACTTTTACTTGTCACTAAAAAGCTTTGTGCGTGTTTTATTAATTAAATTATTTGAAAAAAACTACGTTTTCTAAAGAGTTAAAGAGGCTGAGTTACAAGGTCGAACCTTAAAACGTACAGGGATTAGGAGCAGAGTTGGGGGGCTGCTGCCGTCCCCCAAACCCCCCGCTTTCGCAGCCTTTAAATAAAAAAAAAAATTTAAACTGAAAGTAAGGAGCGACATTAAAACTTAAAACGAACAGAAATTATTCCGTATATGAAAGGGGCTGTGCCCTCCTCAACGCCTCGCTCTTTACGCTAAAGTTTTTATTGTTTAAAAAAAAGAGTTGTGAGAAAGTCAAACTTTAGCGTAAAGAGCGAGGCGTTGAGGAGGGCACAGCCCCTTTCATATACGGAATAATTTCTGTTCGTTTTAAGTTTTAATGTCGCTCCTTACTTTCAGTTTAAATTTTTTTTTTTTTATTTAAAGGCTGCGAAAGCGGGAATTTGGGGGGCGGCAGCCCCCCAACTGTGCCTCCTAATCCCTGTACGTTTTAAGGTTCGACTTGTAACTCAGCCTCTTTAACTCTTTAGAAAACGTAGTTTTTTTCAAATAATTTCTGCACGTTTTTTGTACAGTCTGTTACTTATTATTGCTTGACTAACTGTTAGCTGATTTGACAGCTTGCGGGCTTGCGGGCTTCCTATAGGAAAACGAGCCCGCGTTTTCGCGGGCTCTTATAGGAAAACGATAAGAGCCCGCTTACAGCGGGTTCTTATAGGAAAACGAGGTTTTTCGTAAATGTAAATTCGGGGGATAATTTTTTCGGTCTGAAAATATCAAAAGGCCCTAACAGGTCGAATTCTGCTTCGAATGAGTCCTCATTCACCCGGATCAGTTGCCAACTGTGGCCTGTAGGCGTGGCTAAGAAAAAAAAAAAAAATTTTGAACTTTAAGTGGCTATATTTGGTTTTTTGGAAAACAGAGGAGTGATCGGATTGAGCTGAAATTTCGAGGATAAGCTCCCGGGCCCTAGGAAAGCTTAATCTCTAAAATTTCAACCCAATCGGACAACGTTAAAGGGGGGCTGTGGTCGGAGGGTCGAAACTTCCGGCCCCACTTTTTACCCATGAAGATAAAGTCGGAGGGGGTGAAATTTTTGCACGTTTCTTAGTTTGAGCTTGGGCTACAAAATGCGATTACCGCTGTCTCTCTGCGACCGCTAGGACCGGAATCGCTTAACATTGTGGTGGGTCGCCTCTTTATAGAGGCACAAGTGTGCCTCCTTGATGCGACGTAAAAGTTACAGAAAGCTGTTAAAAAATTGACATGTCGCCTGGGCAAGTGGATATCTAGTAGCTGTAAAAGGAAAAAATCCCGACAAACGTTTGAGGACTCGATATAAACACACAAGATATTTTCTCATTAGTAAATTCCTTTAAATACTAATACTAGTACTAACAACTCACTGCAGCACCAAGTCATCTGACACCAGCACAGTTGCGCACGCTTCACCTCCACCCCAATCTATTCAAAGTTTCACACTGATGAAATTCCAATTTAATTAAAAAACTTCCCTGTAAGTTTCGTCCCACCACATTCAGCGATGACCCTACTTATCGTTTGGTCCCAGATGGATGGCAAAAACGCACGATCTTTAGCAGTATGTCATCCTTCATACCGCGAAACGTGGCCTAGCCATCTTCATCTTCTTCCTTTGTATAAAGCCGTTGAAAATGGGACCGAAACACATTTTTCGCATTTTTCTTTACATATTTGTATATTCCTTTATACAAAGGAAATTAGCTAATCTAATTACATGTTACATCAGCAGCAAATTCTTGGTGAGCGCATTAAAAAACATACTTGTATTAAGAGATACTTATATTGATAATTAAGCACAATTATTGACAAACTGATTAAGAAAACTATAATTCATTAGCACTAACCTGTCTTCACAAGGGTTTGATTCCATAATCCCCAGACATGCCCACAATGGAGTCCGAAACTCTCCCCGTAAAAAATTTACTCGCAACCCCCCCCCCCCAAAAAAATAAAAATAGCCCCCCTTGACCGGAAAAGTCTTCCCATGTGAAAAACTGAGCAGTCAAAGGGAGAGTAAGACAAATAAAAAGAGTGAAGAAAGAAGAAATTTTGGGATATTCTGCCTATACTCCAAAATACAGGTAGATTATGTAGTTTAGAACGTCTTATAGTACCAATTTTTGTGTTTTTATTTTTTTTAAGTTGATTTTTTAGTGTTGTAGGGGGTTGTTTTACCATAGCAGAGTAAGATAATGGTTAAGGAAATAATTTTCTTGCTTATTTGAATTAAGGAGTTTTGTCCATGTTCAAATTTCTTGGTTCTGACTTAGAGTTTGACTCCTGTAAACTGAAGTTAAATTAAAAACAATAACACTAAGAGAGACTCCCCTTAAAGGTACTTTAGACAAGATATACTAATATATGTACGCCCATCTAACGCTTTATCGATCTCAAGGGGTGAACTGGTATCATGTACAATAGATATTGGTGCCAGACCAAGCCCCCAGGGCGTAATTAATCGTACTTCTTAGTTCCAGTCCGTATCTCTGTGCAATTTCATCATAGGGCTCCTTCAACCCTTCAACATTTGCCGCCAATTTCATATTTTCAAATTATTGTCTTTAAGTATATCCTACCCTGTTATGGTAACTCAAACCCCAAAACACAAAAAAGGAACTAAAACAAATATATAAAAAAATACTATCTTTTTTCTATCCTTCTTTTTTCATTAATTTTACTTGTCACACTTCCCATTTGGCTACTTAATTTTACATATGGGGGAGGGGGTGAATTTTCTGGAGGTGGGGACGAGAATTTTCCGGAATGGAATGGAATTAACCTAGAGCCGTCCACGATCATGCTACTGTTTTGAAGGTGAGTGGCCAGATTCCATTTGCGGCAAATTTTTCCTTTCTTTTTTGTTACAGACATCCAGTAATAACAACGAACGAAATAGTTATGAATGAATTACACACCACCTTTATCTTCAACACTTGTATCCCAAAGCTGGCAAGACAGCGAGACGTTAAAAGGATTTTTCACAGAAAAAAAAAACTATCCCCCCCACCACGAAAAAATCCTGTGTACGTGACCACTTTTCTCTTCACCCTGCGATTGGGTTTGTTAGTCATTTAACTCTTCGTTCTTCATTCCATATATTCATTAAAGATACTAGAGTTGAATTGGCATTAGAAGCGGCATTTATATAAATGACATTGAGTTAAGCTTATTCGATTCGGTTTTTTTGTGAGGCCAAAGTTTTTTTTTCCTTACCCCAGCAGTAAATTAAACTATATAAAAACTATATATACTTCATTATTATTCTATTGTATATTAGAAATAAATTGTGCACGCAATTGTATGTTCCTTCATATATTACTAAATTGAAATAAAGAGCATTCGCTCTTTACTTCAATGGTATTTGATGCATGACTATACGGTTGCAAGACTAATCATAAATTCTTAATTACTTTAAATACTAATTACATTAATTACTTTAATTATCTTTAATTACTTTTGGAAATTCAAAACAAGGGAAATTAGCAAAACTAAATTCCGTTTTTTTGGTAAAAGTGATTCTATTTTTTTTTTTTTTTTTTTAATTGACAAAGACATTGAACTGTTAATTTCCGTTCGAATGAACCCTCTTGCGACGTTCTAGGACCACTGGGTCCCCCCCCCGATCACCCCCCCTAAAATACGATCACCCTAAACAAAAAAACACATCCGTGATCTTTCTTCTGTATACACAATTACAAGCACAGAAATAAGTGACCAACGCCTAAAAAAGACTATAATTCGGAGAAAAAGATGAGCTATAAAAAAACGAAACTTTAAAGTACCAAGGATAGTGATAATAAAAAATGATTTTTTTACACTGTGACAACTTACTGACTTTTTTTACACTGTGGCAACTAATCAGGATGTGGCAACTAATCAGAAATCAGGATACAATTTTCAATGAAAAAAAAAATCCACATTTGCTCTTGCAGTTTTGGTAAAAATCGGGCGCTAAATTAAAAAGATAAAAATGTGGGCGAAAAATCAGAAAAAAAAATAGCTAAGAACATACAGCACCGAACAGCTCAAGAAAGTAAAGCTATAACTGGGAATCCACAGATTTACAGACAAATACAATATTCAAATTCGACTAATTGGTTTTGCGGATTTATTTCCCAATTCAACGTTGACAAAAATGTGATACTGCCCCCCTAAAAAAGCTTCATACTCTTCAAAATGCCCCCCCCCCCCCCCGAAAAAAAAATCTTAGAAATTGCGCAGACCATGATGGGTATAGGAGGAAAAAAAAGTTCATGTGCTGGGTGCTTAAAAACGGGCGTGTTTTATTTTAAAGAGAAGAAAAACACTAACCTGGAGCGTCTTTCGAAGAGCCTTTTCTCCAATGTCCTCTTAGATATATAAAATTCTTTTTCACCTGAGAAGTTTCCTTATCTTGCTTTCCATTCTCTCTGCTAGAACTTTTCAACGATATATTTTAGGGTCAACAGTTGTCTTTCAATATCTTTTTGTGATGATCAGAATCGGTTTCCAGCTCTGAACCTCTGGAATTTTCCCTCCTATTCGCTGCAGATTTTTTCATCAGATGTGGGATTGCCCCGATGACGATGGCTAGCGCTGAGTTTGTTCTTGATTCTGTGTTCAAACACTGACGATGAAATTTCCTCGGTTCTGTTTGGTTTTGCGTCACTGTGACTGAAATCTTTTTTGAATTTTGTAGGATTGCAATTTCTTACTTTGTTTAGGCGTAGAATTTTCTGAACCTTGAGTGAGAACTGATTCAACAGACAGACATTTGCCTTCATGATTGTTGATTTTACTACGACTGTTTCTACTTTGACTATTGTTTCCAAAGTGTGGTGTAGAAAACCATGAATTTTCTTTGGTTTCTCATCGTTGTGCTGTAATGCCACTTTGTCTTCTGGAGTACACAAATTTGTACTTCTTTGTGAATTCGATTTATTTGAAGCAGAAGAGTGAGCAGAGTTGAACAATGTATACTGGCCTAGATGATAGCTGCTAATGTTGTTACTATTTCTACTACTACTTCTAGACGGTGGCGATGAATAGCCATGGGCTTCCTTTCGTTTATCTTCGGTGTACTGAAATTCTGCCTTCCGCTTTGAAGGATGCAACTTTTCGTTGTTTATGGGCATAAATTTCGAATTTTCACCTTTTTTTGAACTTGATTTATTTGTTGTAGCAAAAGAGTGAACTGAGTCAAACGATGGATACTGGCCTTGATGATGGCTGCTATTGCTGTTACTATTTTCTACTACTGCTTCTAGACGGTGGTTGATGAATAGCCATGGGCTTCCTTTTGTTTCTCTTCGGTGTGTTGCAAATGATTTTCGCTTTGAATGATGCAACTTTTTCATTGAATTTTTGTGGGCATAAATTTTGAGTTTTCATTTTTCACTTTTTTGCGAATTTGATTTATTTGTAGCAAAAGAGTGAACTGAGTCAAACGATGGATACTGGCCTTGATGATGGCTGCTATTGCTGTTACTATTTCTACTACTGCTTCTAGACGGTGGTGATGAATAGCCATGGGCTTGCTTTGTTTCTCTTCGGTGTGTTGCAATGCCTTTCGCTTTGAATGATACATCTTTGCATTGTTTGTGGGCATAAATTTTGAATTTTCACTTTTTGCGGATTTGATTTATTTGTAGCAAAGAGTGAACTGAGTCAAACGATGGATACTGGCCTTGATGATGGCTGCTACTGCTGTTACTATTTCTACTACTGCTTCTAGACGGTGGTGATGAATAGCCAGGGCTTCCTTTCGTTTCTCTTCGGTGTGTTGCAATGCCTTTCGCTTTGAATGATACAACTTTGCATTGTTTGTGGGCATAAATTTTGAATTTTCACTTTTTTTTGCGAATTTGATTTATTTGTAGCAAAAGAGTGAACTGAGTCAAACGATGGATACTGGCCCTTGATGATGGCTGCTACTGCTGTTACTATTTCTACTACTGCTTCTAGACGGTGGTGATGAATAGCCAAGGGCTTCCTTTCGTTTCTCTTCGGTGTGTTTGCAATGCCTTTCGCTTTGAATGATACAACTTTGCATTGTTTGTGGGCATAAATTTTGAATTTTCACTTTTTTTGCGAATTTGATTTATTTGTAGCAAAAGAGTGAACTGAGTCAAACGATGGATACTGGCCTTGATGATGGCTGCTATTGCTGTTACTATTTCTACTACTACTGCTCCTAGACGGTGGTGATGAATAGCCAAGGGCTTTCTTTTCGTTTCTCTTCAGTGTGTTGCAATGCCTTTCGCTTTGAATGATACAACTTTTCGTTGTTTGTGGGCATAAATTTTGAATTTTTCACTTGTTTTTGCGAATTTGATTTATTTGTAGCAGGAGAGTGAACTGAGTCAAACGATGGATACTGGCCTTGATATGGCTGCTACTGCTGTTTACTATTTCTACTACTGCTTCTAGACGGTGGTGATGAATAGCCAAGGGCTTCCTTTCGTTTCTCTTCAGTGTGTTGCAATGCCCTTTCGCTTTGAATGATACAACTTTTTGTTGTTTGTGGGCATAAATTTTGAATTTTCACTTTTTTGCGAATTTGATTTATTTGTAGCAGGAGAGTGAACTGAGTCAAACGATGGATACTGGCCTTGATGATGAGGGCTGCTACTGCTGTTACTATTTCTACTACTGCTTCTAGACGGTGGTGATGATAGCCAAGGGCTTCCTTTCGTTTCTCTTCAGTGTGTTGCAATGCCTTTCGCTTGAATGATACAACTTTTCGTTGTTTGTGGGCATAAATTTTGAATTTTCACTTTTTTGCGAATTTGATTTATTTGTAGCAGGAGAGTGAACTGAGTCAAACGATGGATACTGGCCTTAAAATTAAATAAAAATAAAGTTTTTTTCAACTGAAAGTAAGAAGCAGCATTAAAACTTAACAGGAACAGAAAATATTACGTATATGAGATGGGTTGACTCTCCTCAATAGCTCGCTCTTACGCTACAGTTTCTTTTTTTAACTGTTAAAAGAGGTTATTATTCTAATTAAACAGCCTTTGTGATTCAGGAGTCATTCTTAAATAACTGGAATATAAAAAAAACTTAGGTTATTATAAGGTTTATTATTAGTCTAAAAAAGTAAAATTATTATGCTAATTTCATTTTTAATTATTCATGTATGGTGAGCTCAAATTCAAAACCTGCATTAATTAAAAAACTTTCAGAAATTAAATAAAAAAACAATTTTTTTTTAACTGGAAGTAAGAAGCGACATTAAAACTTAAACAAACAGAAATTATTCCGTATATGAAAGGGGCTGTCTCCTCCTTAACACCCCGCTCTTTACGCTGAAGTTTGAATCTTTCTCACAGCTCTACTTTTTAAAACAATACAAAACTTTAGCGTAAAGAGCAGGGCGTTGAGGAGGGGACAGCCCCTTTCATATACGGAACATTTCTGTTCGTTTTGAGTTTTAATGTCACTTCTTACTTTCAGTTGTTAAAAAAAAAAACTTGTTTTTTTTTTATAATAAAAACGGTGAACTAATTTTGCCGAACTTTGCAGCCACTTAAGTAAGAAATGATAATTCTAAGTAGGAGAATTGTTTATTTAAGCAAGAAAATGATACTTTTACCGTTGGGAAACGGGCAGTAGCCATACTCTTGTTTGTAGTGAAGACACTGTTCATTAGAAGTACATAACACACCATTCTTTCGGACAGAATGGGGAAAAGAAACTTTGGAATTTTTTTTTTAATTTAATCTTTGTTCGTTTTTTTTATTGCAAAAAAAAAAAAAAAGTTTCAAGTTTTTAAAAAACTCCTTACTCAAAACAAGATTTTTCTTTTCAACATCAAACTTTCATCAAAGTATCAAACTAGTATCAAAGTAACATATCGAAGTACCAAAGTATCAAAGTAAAGAAAGTATCAAGTAACATAATTTTTATTATTTTATACAATAATAATTTATAATCAAGTAATAAACGTAACTCAGAGCCATTTACCCGGGCTGCGGGAGGTTGTCAATCCCGGAAGCATTTGGCCTTAATGCTTCTGGGGTTGATCCCCTCCCGCTAGAATAACTAATTCTAGTTTATTTGGCCTTTGAACTGTTTTAAATAAAAGTGGCTGTCTCCAAATTTTGACCGGATGCCCATAGTAGTTGGAATTTTTGACTATTTTGAACAAATGGCTATTTAAAATTTTTGATAAGATGCGTTTTTGGGAGAAAAAAGACAAGGGGGGGGCTTATTACTTTTTTGATCACTTTGATTCTTCGAACTTACAACTTACATAAGTTACAGTTTCTTGTTCCGGGTGCTATGGAGGATTTTCTCAACCCCTAATTTTATAGCCATTTTGGATTTTGGACTATTTTGAACAAAATGGCTATCTCCAAATTACTATAGGATGTATTAGGGGAAAAAGGTGTGTGTGTGGGGGGGGGGGGAGATACCCTCCGATCACTTTTGATGACTCTTAAAGAGGTAACTAGAACTTTGAATTTCCAATCAAAAGAGCCATCTCTGAAGTTTATAACGACCACCCCTTAACATGTAACCTTATATGCCCTCGGGGGCATAGCATACAACATTTTCCCCCGGCTCTGGGAGGATGTGTTGAACCCCGGAGTTTTTTAGGTGCATTTTTGATCTTTAAACTATTTTTAACAAAATAGCTATCTTACAATTTTGATTGATGCATTTGGGGAAAAGGCCTTGGAGGGGGGGCTAGTTTGCCCTCCGATCATTTTAGACTCTTGAAAAGGGCCCTAGGAATTATGATTTACTGTCGAATATCCCCCTCCGAAGTTTATACGACCATCCCTTCCATAAAAACCTTATATGCCCCCAGGGCACATTGCACAACACTTGTCCCCAGATTCTGGGGGAGAGGCTGTTTTATCCCTGGAGTTTTTTGTTATATTATATTTGGTCTATTTTGAACAAAATGGCTATATAAAAAATTCGATTGGACGCATTTGGGGAAAAGAAGGTTGGGAGGGAGGGGAGCTAGTCGCCATCGGATCACATGTTTTGACTCTTAAAAGGTGAATTGGAACTTTCAATATCTAATAATTTTAGTGCCCCCCCCCCCCCCCAAAAAAAGCTTATAAGACCAACTCTTCCGTAAAAACCTTATCCTCTAGCTCGGGGGGGGGGGGGGTTAAATTGACAACGAAGTTTTTTATTATCTTATCGTTGGACTATTTCAAAGAAGCTGGGTATCTCAAAATTTTCATTTGATACATTTGGGGAAAAGAGAGTGTTTGTGTCAGGGGAGGGGGTTAAATGCCCTCCCTTAACTTTTGACTCAAAAAAGGGTAACTAGAACTTTCAATTTCCAATCAAATGAGCCACCTTCGCAATTTATATAAGACCACCCCTTACATAAGAACTTTATACGCTTCCCCGGCATAACTTCAAACATTTGCCACCGGGCTCTGGGGTTGTGTCGACCAACGGAGTTTCGTTATCTGATGTTTGAACCATTTAAAAAAATGGCTATCTCAAAATTTGTATCGGAAGGATTGGGAAGAATAGTTGGGCTCGAATCTCTTTTGACTCTTAAATAGTGAACTGGAACTTCCAATTTCTATTCAAATGAGCCAACTCGAAGTTTATGCGACCATCCCTTACATAAAAACCCTTTATACGGCTCTAGGGCATAACTTAAAAAACTTACCCCTGGCTCTGGGAGGTTGTGTCAACCCCGGAGTTTTTGTTATCAGATGTTGAACTATTTTTCATAGGGCATAACTTAAAACACTTACCCCTGGGCTCTGGGAAGTTGTGTCAACCCCGGAGTTTTTGATACCGGATGCTGAACTATTTTTAACAAATCTATCTATCTCAAATTTTTATCAGATGGGTTTTTCGGTAAAAAAAAAAAAAAAAAGGCGTGAAGGGTTAGTTGCCTTCGGAGTCTCTTTTGAATCTTAAAAAAGTGAACTACAAATTTCACTTTCCAATCAAATGAGACCCCTCTGAAGTTTATACGAGCATCCCTTTCATAAGAACCATATATGCCCCATGGACATAACTTACAACGCGCACAACCCAGGTGGGTTGTGTCAACACCGGAGTTTTTGTGTTATCTGACCTTTGAACTATTTTAAAAAATTGCTATCTCAAAATTTGTATCAGATGGGTTTGGGAAAAAAAGGAATTGGGAACTAGTTGCCCTCCGACCCTCTTTTTGACTCTTAAAAAGTGAACTAGAACTTTCAATTACCATTCAAATGAGCCCTCTCTAAAGTGTACACGAGCATCTCTTCCATAAGGGCCAGGGCCATATTTACTCCCCATGAAATAACCTACAACGAGCCCCACCGAACCCTGAGGAATTGTGTTGACCCCGGAGTTCTCGTTATATGCTCTTGTGAACTATTTTTAAGCAAAATATGGTATCCTTCAAAAATTTTTATCAGAGGGTTTGAGGGAAAAGGGCGTGTTTGCCATCGATCTTTTTTTACTCTTAAAGAGTGAAAAAAACTTTCAATTTCCAATCAATGAGCCCTCTCTGAAGTTTATACGGAGCATCCTTTCCATAAGAACCATATATACCCCAGAGCATATCTTACAAAAATCACACCGCTACCTACCCCGGGCCTTGGTGGGTTGTGTCGACACCAGAGTTTTTGTTATCTGACATTTGATATATTTTTAAAGAAATGGTTGTCCTCAAAACATTTATCGGATGAAATTTCAGGAGAAGAACAGGCGCGTGGGGGAGGAGGCTAGTAGTGCCTTCCTATCTCTTTTGAACTATTAAAAAAAAACTCAACTGAGCTATAGGCATGAATTACAAATGCCTGCCCCCAGGAACGCTGGGGGCTATATCGTCACGGCCGGAGTTTTTGTTCTCTGACGTTTGAGCTATTTTTTAACAAAATGGTTATCTCAAAATATTTATATCGATGCATTTCAGGAAAAGCAGCGAGGAGGAAGGGGGCTAGTGTTGCCTTCCGATCTCTTTTTGAATCTTGAAAACTGACCTATAAACTTTCAACTTTCAATTTCCAATAAAATGAGGCCCTCTATGATCTTTATACACACGCACCCCTTCCATAGCACACCCATACCTGCGTCCCAGGGCAAAGCCTACAAGTGTCTGCCCACGGCCCTGGGGATTGTGGCAACAGCCGGATTTTTCGTTACATGATGAAACCTATTTTTTGACGATCTACCTATTTTTTAGAAAACAGGCTATCTCAAGATCTTATCGGATAGGTTTGAGGAAATTAGAACGTGGAGGGGGGGGGGGCTTGTTATCCTCTGATCTCTTTGACGACTCCTAAAAAGTAAACTGCAAACTTTCATTCTCCAATGAAATGAGCCCTCTCCGCTGTTTTACGGAGCATCCCTTCCATGAAACCATATATGCGGCCCAGATAATAACTTACAAAAAACGCCTGCCCCGGGCCATTTGGGTTGCGTCGACACATGAGTTTTTCTATCTCAACCTTTGAACTATTTTAAACAACAAAATGGCTATCTTTGAATTTTCGGTCGGACGGATTCTGGGGAAAAAAAGCGTGTGGAGTGTAGGGCTAGTTACCCTCGGGGGAACCCTCGAACCTCGGCGCTGCAGGGGGGGCCCCAGCTGTTGACTCTTTAAAAAGGGATCTAGAACTTTCAATCTTCCAATCAAATGAGTCCCTCTCATGAACTTTTATGGTACTGAGCCTACTTTTTTTCCATAAGACCCATACAAGCCCCCAGCCCCCAGGACTATACTTACAAAATAACGCCTTGCCCCCCGGGCCCTAATCGGCCTGCCCCCCCCCCGGCCCTTTGGGGTTGTGGTCCGACACAACCAAGTTTTGTTACCTAATTTGTTGAACTATTTTAAATAAAATGACTATCTAATAAAACTTGGATCAGATGAGTTGTTGGAAAACAGTGCATGGGGAATTAGGACTTTTTTTTCAATTTTCCAATCAAATTGAGTCCCCTCCTCTGAACTTTATACAAAGCATTCCATTCCATTAAAAAAACGTTTCTTATTGTAGGAATGACTTATGTTTTCTTGATTGAACATGCCCCCAGGGTATAACTTAGAACGCCTACCCCGGACCCCCGGGGGTTGTATCGACAACCGGGAGTTCTTGTTATCTGACCTTTGAACTATTTTTAAAATTTAAACAAAACGGCTATGTCAAAATTGTTTATCGGATACATTTGAGAAAAAGGGTTGGGGGCTATGCCCTCCAATCTCTTTGACTCAAGGAAACTGAACTAGAACTTCAATTTCCAATCAAATCATCCCTCTCTGAGTTTATACAACACCTCTTCCATAAGAACCTTAATATGCCCCCGCAAGACATACTTACAAACGCCTGCCCTCGGGCCCAGGTGCTGTGTTCGACCCCAGAAGTTTTTTGGTTATATGACCTTTGACCTATTTTTAGAACAGGCCAGCTCAAAGATCTTTCAGATAAGGGTTGAGGAAATTAGGGAACGGGGGGGGGCTTTTTACCCCTGAATTTCTTTTTGAACTCCGCAAAAAGTAAACTAAACTTTCATTCTCCATCAATGAGCCCTCTCCGCTGTTTTAACGAGCTCCCTTCCATGAAACCATATATGCGCCCAGATAATAACTTACAACGCCTGTCCCGGTCATTTGGTTTCGTCGACAAGATTTTTCTATCTGCCTTGAACTATTTTTACAAATGGCTATCTTGAATGTTTCGTCGGACGGATTTGGGGAAAAAAGGGTGTGGAGGGGGGCTAGTATACCCTCCGGACCTCTTTTGAACTTCTTAAAAAAGGATCTAGAACTTTCATATCCTCAAATAGTCCTCTCTGACTTTGTACTAGCATACCTCTCATAGAACCCATCAAGCCCCCAGGACATAACTTACAACGCTGCATCCGGCCCTGGGGGGTTTGTCGACACCAAATTTTTGTTATCTATTTTTGAACTATTTAAATAATGGCTATCATAAAATTTGTATCGGATAGTTTTGGGAAAACAGTGCATCGGGAATTAGGATTTCATTTCCAATTAAATGACCTCTCTGAACTTTGTACAAGCATTCCCTTCATAGAGAACCATACATTCCCCAGGGTATAACTTAGAACAGCGCCTACCCCCGGACCCGGGGGTTTATCGACACCGGAAGTTCTTGTTATCTGACCTTTGAACTATTTTTATACAAATGGCTATGTCAAAATTTCTGTCGGATCCTTTGGAGAAAAGGGCGTGGGCTAGTTGTCCCTCAATCTCTTTTGACTCTCAGAAACTGACTGAACTTTCAATTTCAATCAAATCAGCCCTCTCTGAGTTTATACAAGCATCCTTCCATAAGAACCATATATGCCCCCCAACACATAACTTACAACGCCTGCCCCCGGGCCTGGGGGCTGTGTCGAGACCGCCAGAGTTGTCGTTATATACTTTGAACTAATTTTACAAAAATTGGCCTATCTCAAAGACCGTATCGGATGGTTTGAGGAAGAAAGGGTGTGGGCGGGGGGGTCTATAGCCCTAAAAATCTCTTTGACTCTTGACAAGTGAACTATAACTTCAATTTCCATTCAAATGCGCCTCTCTGAAGTTATAACTACAGCCATCTTCATAAAACATATATGCCCCAGGGCATAATTTACAAACCCATGCCCCGAGCCCTGAGGATTGTGTCGACCCAAGAGTTTTCGTTAAATGTCTTTGAGCTATTTTTTAAAAAATATGCTATCTCAAGTTCTTATAGGATGGGTTTTTGGGAGGGAGAAAAGTCGTGAAGGGGGGGGGCAATTTGCCCCAGCGATCTCTTTTGACTCTTTCAAAAGTGAACTATACCTTCATCATTTCAATTTATAACAATGGGCCCTCTCTGAAGCTAATACGAGCATCCCTTCCATAATAACCAGATATGCCCCCAGGGCATAGCTTTACCAACACTGCCCCAACCCTGGGGAGTTATGTCGACCCCAGAGTTTTCATTATATGATCTTTGAACTATTTTTAAACAAATATGCTATCTCAAAGTCTATCGTGGGTTTGAGGAGAAAAGGCGTGGAAGTGAGGGGGGCATTTGCCCTCCGATCTCTTTTGACTCTTCAAAGTGAACTATAACTTTCAATTTATATCAAATTGGCCCTCTCTGAAGCTTATACGACATCCCTTCCATAAGACCATATTTGCCCCTGACATAACTTACACTCTAACTTTCAATTTCCATTCAAATTAGCCCCTCCCTGGAGTTTATGAAACGAGTCATCCCCTTCATAAAACCATATATACCGCCAGGGCATAACTTACAATGCATGCCACTCAAACCCTGGGGAGTTGTTCGACCCCAGAGTTTTCGTTATTGATCTTTGAACTATTTTTTAAAAAATATGGCTATCTCAAAGTTGTTATCGGATTGATTTTGAGGACGAAAATGCGTGGAAGGGGGGGGGGCAATTGCCCCGATCTCTTTTGACTCTTCAAGTGAACTATAACTTCAATTTAATAATCAATTGAGCCCTCTCTGAAGCTTATACGACACCCTTCCACAAGAACGCATATTTGGCCCCCAGGATAGCTTACACACCTCCCCCGTGCCTGGGGGTTGTGTCGCCATCGAAATTTTGGCATATGAATTTTGAACTATTTTTAACAAATGGCAACCTAAGGTTCTTATCGGATGGGGTTTGAGGAAAACAGGGCGGTGGAGAGGGAGGCCCTAGTTGCCCTCGCGGGGGGAGGGTTGTCCTGAAGTTTATAACGAGTATTCCTTTCATAGAACGGTAATATGCCCCC
>CM051260.1:68333796-68364238 GCA_027921565.1 Artemia sinica | reverse complement strand
TTATCCACAGCTGAGCCCCTCTTATAAAAAGGCAGTTCCTTACTAGAAACATGGGAGGAAAACTCAAATCTCCACTTGTCCGAAGTTTAGTGGACCAATGAACCTTGGACCTTTGTTCGAATTATTTATTCCGGTAAAACGTCTGGAAGGCACAACACTCAGAACATGAGGACACTTTTTTAAATAGTACTAAATAAACTTAAGCGTAAAGAGTGCGAGGTACGAAGAGTGCAAGGGGGCAACACCCATCTCACTAGCATACAAAGTGTAGGCATTATATTAATTAACTGTACATTTTGATCCTGACAGAATCTTGGTTTTCCCTCTCCACCAAAATGATCTAATAACATCTATCTGGCCATTAACTGAAAAATTATCTGGTTGCCGAAAGTATTGAGGGGAATAGTACACAAGAGCCATACAGGACGATAGCGTAAAAAATTTAATACGGGAGTATCCAGAAGAAAATATAATAACCGTTTAAGTTTTAAAGGTTAGTGACGCGTACTGGTTCACAGTGTAAAGAACACTTTTCTGGGTTGGCTGTAGGGTTTGATTAAGTATTTAGTATGTAAATACATTGTAAGGAAAGCGGTATTGGTGATTGTTATGTATCGATAGGTCACATAAGATCCAAATTTGCCTAGTAGTGCAGGAGACCCAGAGGGGGATACCAGGGAATTTTGACTCCCACCATTAGCTTGTAGCATCCCTGTCTGTAAGTTACAAGTTCCCGTTCTTTCTTTTACTTGTTCTTCAAAAATTTTTTGGACAACTATTTGCAGTTTGAGCAGCAGATATGAGTCATGAAATAGTCTAGATTAATTGATATGGAGGTATAGTACTGATAAGTATTCATTCCCTTTTTTGATACCACATATCATTAATTAATAGACAATTAAATGATTTAAAATATAAAAGACAGTTTCCTTTCTTATAATGGACTGCAAATCATGTAAGATATAAAATCCACACCGTGACAAACTCACGACACGTGCATATGCTAGGCCGACAGCTGGTGTGACAAACCAGTACAATGCTGCGAGATATGTATATGTACTCTAATAATGGGGAGGAATTAATCACGAGAATAAAGATGTAAAACACTAAGTTTCGGAATTATGAAAAATTCCAATACTTTAATTCCACAATGAGTGTTCACTCCTATGTAACTTGAAAGGTAATTGATCTACTGACATTAGGAGGATCAATACAGTCATATGTGCAGACCTAAAGTGTAAGATTGCCGTTGATGTGAGTGTTACCAAAAGTTACCACTCCCATTAGTATAGCATATATCAGCTTAACCCCTATAGTCAAAATTTAGTTAAAGCCCACACCTTGAGGCATAAAGGCAGCAAAAGTCTCTTCCACCACCGTCACTTTTTTGTGACTTAACAACAGCCTCTAATGTGCTCAGCGAGGGCAGAAAATAAAAAATTTCCAGGTTGATTCCTCGGGTCTAGGGTGCAGCCCCAAACAAATATAGCAGAGGCTTTTCAAATACATAAATACCAAATAGGCCCTACATATCTAACATAGATAAATACATAAAATACCAAAAACACTGATCTAGCATTGTGCGCAATAGCATAGCTTTTTGCTAATTGTAGATATTGGCTATGCAACTTTCGAAATAAAAATTTTTATTTTTTTTATATATTATTTGACCTGTTTGATTAATTTTTTAGCGGTTGTTTTTCCGCATGTGTGTGTTGTTTTTTTTAGTTTCTTAGCCCATTTTTGGCTTTATGTATTTTTCTGTTTTGCTTTCCGCGTTGTCTGTTTTTTTCTCGAGTATTAGTGATAAATATTAATAATAAACTAAAAATACTATATTATAATATTATAATAAAAGTAAATTCTTTATTAACCTTTTATTTAGACAAAAATACAAATTAAATCACCTGAGCAACACAATCGTTCTAACCCTATAGCAGTTTTAGGGGCAGTGGCCACATTTTGTCATAGTGTTTTTTTCCAAAATGAACGGTGGAAAATAAATAGCCAGAATTCATTAGGTGGATTTGACACCGCTTTTTTAGGTCCGTTTAAAAATTGAATTCTTAAAGGGGACTATACCTTTTTGAAAAGCTGTGGATCATTTAGCCCACATCATTTTTTTTTTTGTTTGCGCACCAGATTACTACCAAAAAACTGGTACATTTAAACTTTTCTAATTATTTGAAGAGCACTGTTGCTCGAAATGCGTTCTGTACCTCTATTAGCAAACAGAGACGTCGAGAATCATAAATATAGGAGGGGAATACAGGAAACCTGACGTTTTAAATGTATATCATGAAAATTAATTTCTCTTTGATGTCATCTGATCATAGAGCTTATATTTGTTTGCTCACTCTGCACTGAGAATACAGGAAAGTTCAAAAACTGGCCAGCAGACTACTTTGTATGGCAAGATCACTACTTGTACTGACTTCGATGTAGGGCACGTCAGTCGCATAAACCTACGTATCGGAGTGACTACGTAGTGCTACTACATTGTCGCTCAGCATGAGATACATCGTGATGTAAAATACATCGCAAAGTTTCGAAGTCGACCGCGGCTTTCAATGAAAATTGAGTCTTCAGTGCTTTTTCGGAAGGTCGGGAGAAAAGCTATTTTTTTTTTTTTTTTTGTTTAAGCTAGCCATACCGTTTTTTTTTTCTTCCGTGGGCGTCGTCTACAAATAATATTTTGAGAATGTTTTAGTTGTTTCTGCGTAGTCTTTATTTCTGTTTAGGATCATTATATTTTGATTTAAATAAGGTCTTTATTAGGATGTTTAATACTATTCGTCATTTGATGTATCTATTAGTACATGTATCCTAAGTCTATCGTGTGCAGCGTGTTTTCATGAGTATGGCTTGTGTGTACCGATTCACATTGTAACTACGGTATCTCAGATAGAATTTCATTTATTGAGTCATTGAGAGGTAAGTTTGTTATATAATATCGACATATAGAGAGAAGCGCTATATTATCCCTTTTGTTCACAGGATGTTTAAATAACAAATAGGGAGGCAAACTCTACCATTACTCATTTTTTTTTTTTTTTTGTTTTTTTATTATCAAGTTACTCTTTGGCAAAAACCAAATCGAAGTAAAGAGGCTTTCAAGTGCCTATAAATAATTTTCAAAAAAAATGGGCGTTTTTCATAAAAACCGTGTGTTACATAGAAAAAAAGTTTTTTAAACGCTTGTATAATAAAACAAATCTTTTAAAGAAAATTGTAAAGAAAATATATAGGAGTTATCTTAAGATGCAAAACTTTTCTCCCTGATGATTCTATTCTTGCCACTATTCAATTCGGTGCATCAGACTCTTGTTCATGGAATATGCATTTTGTCATCTCTTCGGTGGTGCACGAAAAAAAAAGCAACATCGATCCCACTCCACCATATTCAAAACATCAGGACGAATGAGCGTGCAGGCAACCTATGGCCATACGGACAAGCTAATAAAACTCCACATGCTGATTTCAGGGGGAACACGTTTCGGATGTGGCCGTCCATGTCGGGTTTTTTCTATAAGTACTTGCATAACCCCTCCATCGGAGGGAGCTATCGATAGCTCGTTCCCTGATTTTACAAACACAAAGCCCTTTGCGATCAAACTCGCCCGGAAGTACAGCTCGTCAGGACTTACCTTGAGCAGGGTAATCCCCGCCAAGAATATCTGAAAAAACGGAGTTTCACCCGGCGGAGTCGGTTGCCAACATGGAGAATAGATTGCCGGCCAGGAGGTTATAATCCCGAAAAAATTCTTCCCTGGACCACGTTTCAAGAGAAGCGTCTAAACAAAGTTACTTCTCAATGTTAGAAAATGAAAGGTAAACTATCCAGGGACTAAGCGCGGCAAATCATCATTTGGTGATGGAGCCGTGAAGCCTGTAAATATATATATAATATATTATATATAATATATATATATATATATATCTATATAATATATATATATAACACTATATATATATATATCATATAGATATATATAATACATATATTATATATATATATTTATAATATATATATAATATATATATATAGATATATAGATATATATATATATATATATATATATATATATAATAAATATATATATATATATATATATATTATACTATAACTATATATATAATATGATATATATTATATTATATATATAGATATTATATACTATATTATATATATATAATAATAATTTTTAAAAAAAAAAAAAAAATCTGAAATCCTGATTAGGAATTCATTTTTAAGAGTAGTCTAGTTTTGTGATGTTCGGAAGAAAAGTTTCCATTCTAAAAAAATCAGCTTCAGGTGTGCGACGGTTATTTTTCCCATCAGACAGTTTTTTTCCAAAAGCAAGTTTTTTAATTTTTATTTTTTTTAATGGCCTCGTCGGTTCACTCTTTACAAGGATGACACGCACTGCCTCTGTAAGCTGTGAAGAGGAAAACAATAACTATCAGGAATTCTTGGGAAACAGAAACAAAGACGAGATGTTACGTGGACCTCTTTTTATGAGGGCCAAAAGTAATTATGGAATTCTTGAAAACTGAGCGGGACACGAGAGACATATCATTATAGTGAATTGGGTAATGGCGACTTTTTGACGTCTGCAAATAAAAAAAAAGGGGGGACTAAAACATTCCTCATGCCCAAAGTCAATATATCAGTGTACTAGAAAATCAGAAATAAGGAAAAACATTTCATTTATCCCAACATAATAGGAAAAAAGATATATGTATGAATTTTGTTGAACCACCATGGTCACCAAACGACATTTAGTTAAATATTACATAGGAACTTCCTCCGCTCTCTCTGAAAAAAAAAGGCAAAAGAATACTACTACACATTCCATCACATTTCATCTCTTATAATTTCATGTAATTTCATTTCAAAATTCAGAGTTCTCTGTTAAAGAAAGGATCCTTTCTTTCAAAAAACATTAATGAAAATAGTTGGGACTAGCAAATCCTTCCATATTAGACAAAATCTAATTGGAAAATAACATGAATTTAATTTACATATTTTAAAAACTTAATTTTCAAAAAAAATAATTTCCTTATGATTCTTTTATTCTAAAACTTAGGTTTCATTTCCACCAGCCTTTCCTGATTTTGCCTCTCGTCGTCTTGAAATATTCTTAACTAATTTTTTCATTGATTTCGAACATCACATTGTTTCTGAATATATTTACCCCCTAATTTATGTTGGAATAAACTTGTGTTACATGTAATTTTCCTGTTTCTTAAAAAAAACTTATAAAATAAAAATTCACCCAGTCCATATCTAGATTTGAAAGAATCTAATTTTGGAAACTTACTAAAAGGTAATTATAAAAAATTAGAAAAATAATAGTATATAGTTTACATTTCTTTGCAACTGTAAATGCAAAAGGCTGAAATGTTGTAAATGGTTAGATAGAATCTATAAAAAAGTATCTTTTTTAAAAAACATGTAAGTTAAAAAGTATGTATCATTTAAAATATATATTGTAAAAACTTAGAAAATATATCTTTTCAGAACATTTTCCTGTTTTCTATTATTGAAGGATAATTTGTTTGTGAAAATTGAATTACGTTGTCAAACGCTATACTATTTGATCACGGGGCCACCCTGTGACCAAATAATAAACTTACCATTACTCGGGAAAAAAAAACTTAACTTTAGACTTAGAGGGACCTTTTTTTTTGTGTCAACTAGACAGTCCCATCCTGGTTGCACCACGTTTATCATTTTACTTGGGGCCAGTTTAGTTGTTTTTAAAAATTGTCTTGTGGCTGCTGTTTTGAATGAATTCTCAGATTTAGTTAAATGACACCTTCACCCCTTAGTCCTTGGGCTTATTTGGCATATCAGTAGCAAAGTGTCCGATTTTTCAGTTGCACCAGGGGCCTTACCAAACCATAAAAGGTAAAAAAACTATATTTATATTAATTTCCAAAATTTATTATTTACGGGGTTCTAACATAAAACTCTTACTAAAATAAGTAAAATTCTTGATATTTCTAAGCAAATTCGAAAAAACATACTATCCTTTTTTGTGAATTTTGACACTCTTGAAGGATTTTACGTTAGTAAAAACTATGTTGCTGTCAGTTTCTTTTCTTTCTGGTTGCATAAAGATAAGCTCGCTAATTGTAATGCGTGAATATCAATTGTATTATGTTACTGTTTGGATAATTCATATTTTCATTCCTTTTACTATCATATTTCTTTGTAGGTTTTTAAAATTTAGTGTGTTTTTTTTATCGTTTCCTTTCTTTTAACCGTAGAAGGACGCCTTGTGTTTCATAACAGGCTGGATTGATATATATATATATATATATATATATATATATTATATGATTAATATATATATATTATATATAATAGATATATATATATAGATATATATATATAAATTATATATATATATATATATATATATATTCTAATTATATATATATTTATAGTATTATATATTCTAGATATATATATATATATATATATTAATATTATATATATATAATATATTATATATAGATATCATTAATTATAATATATATATAATTTATATATATCTAATATTTAATATATAGATTTTTATATCTATATATTCTATATATATTATATTATATATATATATTATATAGTATATATATTAGATATATATATATATATATATATTATTATAAGTATGAATAAAAGAAGAATTGATGCGAAGCACGTAACTGCAAAAACTGCATTATGAAAAACTAGGAGTAAAATTGAAAGGCAGGGAATTCAAATATATTTAAAAAAAAATACAGAAACATAACTGAAATTAAAACCTATTCATAAAGAGATAAAAAACATTGCCGTATGATATCGGAGGGAATCGGTTGATATGGTGAAAAGGTTATAATCTAAGAAATATTGAAAACACTAAAATGGCTAGGTGGTACAAGAAATATTGCATTCAGGGACAAAAACTGAATATGAAAAAATAAATGAATAGGGTAAAGTTCAGAGAAGGTGTGACTGCTTCATTCTGGTTCGGGGGACTGTTAAGGGTTTCATGTCCCCCATGTGCAATTTTAAGGCATGTTATTTTTCTGCTCAAGGCGTTTTCAAACCGGAGCTTATTCACTAAATCGATTAAAAAAAAATTAATATTGGTTAAAACATATGTACTTTTGGGTGAATATGGAAACGATATGTTGCCTGAATTTATAGATCTATATTTGGATAAAAATAATTTCAAACAGAGAGTAGTAAAGAGTTGATACTTAAATTTTAAAACAAGCAGCAATTTTTTTTTAAGGGACCTCCCAAAAAACCTTTTTACACAAAAGTTTTAGCAAGTCCATTTTGTTAATTCCATCGTTGAGCAAAATAGATATTAGGGACAGTTGGTAAATGATTAGTTCGACGTACTTTACCAATTAGTTCTTCTTTTACAAAACATTTCAAACTGTAATATTTAAGTTTTTTAAAGGAAAACACTACTACTACTGCTACTTAGTCCCAGCACCCAAGCCAGAAAACAAATGCGCAAGGATCCCTTCTTTCCGCCCCCAATCTCTGTCACTTCAATCCTCCAGTCACTTCATTCTTTACCTCGCTTCCAGGGAGTTTCTAACTTCAATTTATAAAATCCCTTTTTTTAATGGGTTTTGTTTCACAAAAACCCAATTAAGGGAGGGATCTACTTTTTTTTTATTTACTTTGAGAGACAAGTCAAAAAAATTTGTCCCTTGTCCAATTACATATGTGAAATTCTAAGGGTAATTCGAAGCGTTGTTGGCCGGAAAAATTTGCTGATTCATTTCGAAGAAGTACATTTTAAAATTTTGAAAAAATACAAAATAAAACTTGGCAAATTTAGTCATTAAAGTATTAATAATGGAAGACTGTTACGTAATTAAGATTTTTAGGTTCATTTTTTAAAAAATCATGATGCGCATACACTTAAAATTTCCCCACCGAAATTAAATTTGTCTCTGCGAAAAATTTTTACTAGCAAATCAGGGACAAGGCAAGAACAGGCCCAGTACCTTCACCTTCAGCTTGACAAACACTGTTCAAATTTGACACAACTCCAAAAAAACGTTTTTGATTACTTTCTGAATTCCTTTCTAATACAAAAATACCAAATAAATGTAATTCACCAAAGAGACACTAAATGCTGGTTTGAAGAATCTGAATATTTATTACACACACTTTTTTTTGTACCTACCTTGGATATTTTGAGATTTGATAGTTTTGCTGTTTCTTTTTTCGCATTTTCCTTCGACTTCCTCATGTCAGAAAAAATTCTGAGCGCGGATGTAATCTTGGGTGGATTTGGACGCATGAAAGTAGAATAGAAATGTCATCATCCGATGGACCTTTTGGTAAGTAATACACAGTTTTTTACCCTTAGTTTGTTGATTTTTCCGGGACGGCCCCTTTCCTTTCAAGTCAACATCTTCTTCTGAGATGGAAACCGGCAAACCTGAGGATGAGAAAAATAGTTAAGTAGGTCATAAGTTTCTATATACATGGAGAACAACAAAGGAACTTCAGTCCGTAAAATTACCAGACCTTTCTGAAGAAACTATGCTACCAACAGGCTTTCTTAGGGACCCCCCCCAGGGTTATGTAACACCATTGGAAATAAGAGAGAAGAAAAAATGGCCTGAGTTTAGTCCTTCGTATTAAACTAAAACCCAAACCAAATATTCAATAAATAAAAAAACTAATTAAAGAACTAAAACATTTATTTTCTACATTTTACTATTTCAACCATATTTAGTTTACTTGCTTTTAATTTTTGATTGAGCGAGACTTACAAACGGGTCAAGTCATAGGGCGGGGAAGAGAGAGATATTGGAAATACCGAATGGGGGGTCGGGCAAGGGGCCGTAATCCAGAATTTTTATTTGGGGGTAGGGCATTGTTTTTCGGAGGTGGGGGAGATTGTACCAAAAAAATAAAAAACACATAAAAATTTGGTTTTGGACATTTGTGTTACTTTTTTATGAGTGGAACAAAACCCTTTCCACGGGGGGGAGGTTTAAAAAACCCAGTAACTTACTTCTTCACCCTGATTACAGGCCTTGGGGCCGGCGCGCCATGATGAAAATGTTTGAAGGACAGTAAAAATATTTTTTCAAGTCCCAGTTTTCTTTACGTTATTTTTGGACCTGGTCGAAAGTGGCATTCAGACAAGCATCTTTATTGCGGATTTCAACCCCAAAGTACCATCAACTGATCCTTAGGACTCTTCAAAAAAAACTTCCCAAGAAAAAATCTATGGCTTGTTTTTTTTTTTAACGTTAATTAAGCTTAGGCAAGATATTGTTGCCTTTATATAGTTTCATGGAGTACCCATAAAACTCTCCAGCCAATGGGGACTAATCTGAAAAACAACCATTTTGATGCCTATGCTGTCGGATAACCTGAGGGGTCTTAAAAAACAGGCACAATCAATTCCTCATTATTGAGTCATCGCCCATACCGCCAAAAAGGTTTAGTTACCAAGATGATTCAAATTTTAATTTTCATATTTTGTTAAGTATGACGTGTTTCTCCTACAGATGGGGGATCAAGATGGAAGCTTTCAAGAATTTTGGTCTTTTTTATGAGGGGGGGGGGTAAGGAGTATTTAAATCTCGGGGTCCTCTCTGGTCCCCACAAAAGGTCAGTACACGCTACGGCTTTTTTATTATCTACCAGAAGCTAAGCTCTTTGGCTAGTGTGAGATTAATATTTGTGGTATGAAATTTTTTTACTACCTAAAAACTATAAAATTGGCCTCACTATAGCTATGTAAACTATTAAAAACTTTCATGCAATTCCACTGTAGGCTATAGATACAATATAACTGTAAAAAAACTCTTTAATGTGTAACTGTAAACTTTACTAGTAAGTAACTACAAACACCACTATTATTAAAAGTGTCAAGGGTTTCTACCTTCCACCCAATTATGGATGATCCTTAGAAGACCTTTTAGGACAATTTTGGAGCGATTTTTCTGCCAGTTGGTTCTGCAAAAGTCAAGGCCACCCCCCCCCCAAGTTGACCCATCGCGGAAGCATTTCTGACCACTGAATCATCGATTAAGGTAAAAAAACACGGTCCATCTTTCTTCTTCTGTCTGTTTTTTGGTTTCACCCAGAGGCTTACGTTATTATAAGAGGCCTGTTTTCAATTAGGTGTTCCTATGGCCTAGTGTTTATTTTCTACTATTATGAATACTTACCATCCAGGGGTACACAGCCATTTAGGAATGACAATCATAAAAAACTTAAGCCATGCATGTTTTCGCATTAGTCTAAGCGCAGGACGAGGTGTGATAAATAAGGTCCGGAGCTAAAAAATTAACACAAATTGGTCCAAAAACAGAATAGAATTAGCGTCCTTTATGAGATACGGCCCTGTGTCTTCGATCCATCCCTAATAAAAAACTTCCCGGCTTTGATCTTCCTTTTATATTAAGTCATTCTCTGAGAGCGTTCCGTATTTTGTATTACGGTATAAGAAATTACTATAAATATTATGGTAATACTTTTACTGGTCACCTAAAAAAAGCTTGTTTGCGTGGTTTATTAATTAAATTATTTGAAAAAAACTGACGTTTTCTAACAGATTTAAGAGGGGTGAGTTACAAGTTCAGAAACCTTTAAACAAACGTTACAGGGGATTAGGAGGCAAGAGGTTTGGGGGGGGGGGCTGCCGTTTCCCCCCAAACCCCCCGCTTTCGCAGGACTTTAAAATAAAAAAAAAATAATTTTAAACTGGAAAGTAAGGAGGCGACATTAAAAAAACTTTAAAACGAAACAGAAATTATTCCGTATATGAAAAGGGCTGTGCCCTCCTCAAACGCCTCGCTTTTCGGTACGCTAAAGTTTTTATTGTTTAATAAAAAAGAGTTGTGAGAAAGTCAAAAACTTTTAGCGTAAAGAGCGAGGCGTTTGAGTGAGGGCAACAGCCCTTTCATATACGGAATAATTTCTGTTCGTTTTAAGGTTTAATGTCGCTCCTTTACTTTCAGTTTAAATTTTTGTTTTTTTTTTATTTTAAATTGCCTGCCCGGAAAAGCGGGGGAATTTGGGGGGGCGGCCAGAACCCCCAAACTGTGCCTCCTAATCCACTTGTTACGTTTTAAGGTTCGGACCTTGTAAGCTCAAGCCTCTTTAACTCTTTAGAAAAACGTAGTTTTTTTCAAATAATTTCTGCCACGGTTTTATGTTACAGGTCTGTTACTTATATTTTTGGCTTGACTAACGTTTAGGCTGAGTTGACAGCTTGCGGGCTTTGCGGGGGCTCACGCCTATAGGAAAAAAAGGATGCCCGCGTTTTCGCGGGCTCTTTATAGGTAAACACGATAAGAGGCCGCCTTACAGCGGGTTCTTATAGGAGAAAACGAGAGTTTTTTTCGTAAAATGTAAATTTCGGGGGAAATTTTTTCTGGTCTGAAATAAAATATCCAAAAAGGCCCTAACAGGTTGCGGAATTCTGATTCCGACTTGAGGTTCCTCATTAACCCGGATCAGGTAGCCAAACTGTGGCCTGTAGTAGCGTGGCTAAGAAAAAAAAAAAAAAAAATCTTGGAACCTTTAAGTGGCTATATTGAGTTTTATCTCTTCTTTCTTGGAAAACCAGAGGAGTGATCGGATTGAGCTGAAACTTCCGAGAGTATAAGCACTCCCGGGCCCTAGGGAAAGCTTAATCTCTAAATTTCAACCCAAATCGGACAACGTTTAAATGGTGGGGCTGTGGTCGGAGGGTCGGAAAAATGCCGGCCCACTTGTACCCCATGAAGGATAAAAGTTCGGAGGGGGTGTGGAAATTTTGCACGTTTTCTTAGTTTGAGCTAGGGGCTACCAACATGCGATTTACCGCTGTTCTCTCTGCCGAACCGCTAGGGGGACCGGAATCGCTTAACATTTGTGGTGGGTCGCCTTCTTTTATAGATGCACAAGTGTGCCTCCTTGATGCGGGACCCGTAACAAAAAGTTACGAGAAAGCTGTTTAAAAAAATTGGGACATTGTCGCCTGGGCAAGTGGATATCTAGTAGCTGTAAAAGAAAAAATCCCGACAAAACGTTTGAGGTACTCGATATAAACACACAAGATATTTTCTCATTAAGTAAATTCCTTTAAACATACTACATACTAGTACTAACAACTCACTGCAGCACCAAGTCATCTGACACCAGCACAGTTGCGCACGCTTCACCTTCACCCCCAATCTTATTTCAAAGTTTCACACTGATGAAATTCCAATTTAATTAAAAAAAACTTCCCTGTAAAAGTTCGTCCCACCAAACATTTAAGCGATGACCTACTTATCGTTTGGGTCCCAGATGGATGGCAAAAACGCACGATCTTTAGCAGTATGTTCATCCTTCATCCGCGAAACGTGGCCTAGCCATCTTCATCTTCTTCCTTTGTATAAAAGCCGTTGAAAAAAAAAAAATGGGACCCTCACCACCCGAAAGACACCCCCCCCCCCCGACACCCCGACCCCGGAACCGACCCGACCCGACGCCCTTGGGGACCGAAACACATTTTTTCGCATTTTTCTTTACCATATTTGTATATTTCCTTTATACAAAGGAAAATTAGCTAATCTAATTACATGTTACATCAGCAAATTTCTTGGTGAGCGCATTAAAAAACATACTTGTATTAAGAGATACTTATATGATAATTAAGCAACAATTATTGACAAACTGATTAAAGAAAACTATAATTCATTAGCACTCAACCCTGTCTCACAAGGGTTTGATTCCATAATCCCCAGGGGGGACATGCCCATCAATGGAGTCCGAAACTCTCCCCGTAAAAAAATTTACTCGCAACCCCCCCCCCCCAAAAAAAATAAAAAAAATAGCCCCCTTGACCGGAAAAGTCTTCCCATGTGAAAAAATCTGAGCAGTCAAAGGGAGAGTAAGTAAGACAAATATAAAAAAGAGTGAAGAAAGAAAGAAAGAAAGTTTGGGAGATCTTCTGCCTATACTTCCAAAAATACAGGGCAGATTATGTAGTTTAGAACGTCTTATAGTACCAATTTTTGTGTTTTTTGGATTTTTTTGAAGTTGATTTTTTAGTGTTGTAGGGGTTGTTTACCATAGCAGAGGTAAGATAATGGTTAAGGAAAATATATTTTCTTGCTTATTTGAATTAAGGAGTTTTTGTCCATGTTCAAATTTCTTGGTTCTGACTTAGAGTTTGACTCCTGTAAACTGAAGTTTAAAATTAAAAACAATAACACTAAAGAGAGACTCCCCTTAAAGGTACTTTAGACAAGATATACTAATATATGTACGCCATCTAACGCTTTATCGATCTCGCAAGGGTGAACTGGTATCATGTACAATAGATGTAGTCGGATTGGTGCCAGACCCCCAAGCCCCCCAGGGCGTAATTAATCGTAACTTTCTTAGTTCCAGTCCGTATCTCTGTGCAATTTCATCATAGGGCTCCTTCAACCCTTCAACATTTGCCGCCAATTCATATTTTATGCAAATTATTGTCTTTAAGTATATCCTACCCTGTTATGTGTAAACTCAAACCCCAAAAACACAAAAAAAAGGAACTAAAAACCAAATATATAAAAAAAATACTATCTTTTTTCTATCCTTCTTTTTTCATTAATTTTACTTGTCACACGTCCTTCCAATTTGGCTAACTTAATTTAGCATATGGGGGAGGGGGCGTGAATTTTCTGGAGGGGGGGCGGACGAGAATTTTTCCGGAATGGAATGGGAAATTCAACCTAGAGAGCCGTCCACGATCATGCTACTGTTTTGAAGGTGAGTGGCCAGATTCCATTTGCGGCAAATTTTTCCTTTCTTTTTTTGTTACAGACATCCAGTAATAACAACGAACGAAACTAGTTATGAATTACACACCACCTTTTTATCTTCAAAACACTTGTAATTAGTACCCAAAGGCTGGGCAAAGACAGCGAGACGTTAAAAGGATTTTGACACAGAAAAAAAAAAAACTATCCCCCCCACCACGAACAAAAATCCTGTGTTACGTGACCACTTTCTCTTCACCTGCGATTGGGTTTGTTAGTCATTTAACTCTTCGTTCTTCATTCCATATATTCATTTAAAGATATAGAGTTGAATATTGGCATTAGAAGCGGCATTTATATAAATGACAATTTGAGTTAAGCTTTATTCGATTCGGTTTTTTTTGTGAGGGCCAAAGTTTTTTTATTTCCTTACCCCAGCAGTAAATTTAAACTATATAAAAACGTATATATACTTCATTATTATTCTATTGTATATTAGAAATAAAATTGTGGTCACGCAATTTGTATGTTCCTTCATATATTACTAAATTGAAATAAAAAGAGCATTCGCTCTTTACTTCAATGGTAATTTGATGCATGACTACGGTTGCAAGACTTAATCATAAAAGTTCTTAATTACTTTAAATACTAATTACGTACAATTAATTACTTTAAATTATCTTTAAAATTACTTTTGGAAATTCCAAAAACAAGGGAAAATTAGCAAAAATCTAAAATTCCGTTTTTTGGTAAAAGTGATTCTATTTTTTTTTTTTTTTTTAATTGACAAAAGACATTGAACTGTTAATTTCCGTTCGAGAAGTGAACCCTCTTGCGACGTTAATAGGACCACTGGGTCGATACGATCACCCCTAAAAAAAAAACACATCCGTGATCTTTCTTCTGTATACACAATTACAAGCCACAGAAATAAGTGACCAACGCCTAAAAAAGGACTATAATTCGGAGAAAAAGATGAGCTATAAAAAAAAAAACGGAAACTTTAAAGTTACCAAGGATAGTGATAATAAAAAATGATTTTTTTTTACACTGTGACAACTTACTGATTTTTACACTGTGGCAACTAATCAGGATGTGGCAACTAACAATCAGAAATTGTCAGGGATACAAATTTTTCAATGAAAAAAAAAAAAATCCACATTTGCTCTTGGCAGTTTTGGTTAAAAATCGGGCGCTAAATTAAAAAGGATAAAAAATGTGGGCGAAAAATCAGAAAAGAAAAAAATTAGCTAAGAACATACAGCACCGAACAGCTCAAGAAAGTAAAGCTATAAACTGGGGAATCCACAGATTTCACAGACAAATATTCAAATTCGACTAATTGGTTTTGCGGATTTATTTCACAATTCAACGTTGACAAAAATGTGATACTGCCCCCCTAAAAGCTATAGCTTCATAACTCTTCAAAACCGCCACCCACCCCTGCCACCCCCCCCCCCCCCCCCGAAAAAAAAAAAATCTCTTAGAAATTGGTGCGCAGACTCGCAGACCAATGATGGGTCATAGGAGGAAAAAAAAAAAAAGTTTCATGTGCTGGGTGCTTAAAAAAAAGGGGACGGGCGTGTTTTATTTTAAAGAGAAGAAAAACCACTAACCTGGAGCGTCTTTCGAAGAGCTTTCTCCAATGTCCTCTTAGATATATAAAATTCTTTTTCAACCTTGAGAAGTTTGCCTCCTTATCTTGCTTTCCATTCTCTCTGCTAGAATTTTTCAACGATATTTTAGGGTCAACAGTTGTCTTCAATATCTTTTTGTTGATGATCAGAATCGGTTTCCAGCTCTGAAACCTCTGGAATTTTCCCTCCTATTCGCTGCAGGATTTTTTTCATCAGATGTGGGATTTGCCCCGATGACGATGGCTAGCGCTGAGTTTGTTCTGATTCTGTGTTCAAAAACACTGACGATGAAATTTCCTCGGTTCTGGTTTGGTTTTGCGTCACTGTGACTGAAATCTTTTTTGAATTTTGTAGGATGCAATTTCTTACTTTGTTTAGGCGTAGAATTTTCTGAACCTAGAGTGAGAACTGATTCAACAGACAGACATTCGTGCCTTCATGATTGTTGATTTTACTGTTTCTACTTTGGACTATTTGTTTCCAAAGTGTGGTGTAGAAAAACCCATGAATTTTCTTTGGTTTCTCATCGTTGTGCTGTAATGCCCACTTTGTCTTCTGGAGTACACAAAATTATGTGTACCTTCTTTGTGAATTCGATTTATTTGAAGCAGAAGAGTGAGCAGAGTTGAACAATGTATACTGGCCCTAGATGGGGATAGCTGCTAATGTTGTTTACTATTTCTACTACTACTTCTAGACGGGTGGGCGATGAATAGCCATGGGGCTTCCTTTCGGTTTATCTTCGGTGTACTGAAATTCTGCCTTCCGCTTTGAAGAGATGCAACTTTTCGTTGTTTTATGGGATAAAATTTCGAATTTTCACCTTTTTTTGAACTTGATTATTTTGTAGCAAAAGAGTGAAACTGAGTCAAACGAATCGTGGATACTGGCCTTGGATGATGGCTTGCTATTGCTGTTTTACTATTTCTACTACTGCTTCTAGACGGTGGTGATGAATAGCCATTGGGGCTCCTCCTTTGTTTCTCTTCGGTGTGTTGCAATGATTTTCGCTTTGAATGATGCAACTTTTCATTGTTTGTGGGCATAAATTGATTAGAGTTTTCACTTTTTTGCGAATTTGATTTTATTTGTAGCAAAAAGAGTGACGACTGAGTCAAAACGATGGTTGGATACTGGCCTTGATGATGGCTGCTATTGCTGTTACTATTTCTACTACTGCTTCTAGACGCAGTGGTGATGAAATAGCCATGGGGCTTGCTTTTGTTTCTCTTCGGGTGTTGCAATGCCTTTCGCTTTGAATGATACATCTTTGCATTGTTTGTGGGCAATAAATTTTGAATTTCACTTTTTTTTTTCGGATTTGATTTATTTGTAGCAAAAGAGTGAAACTGAGTTCAAACGATGGATACTGGCCTTGATGATGGCTGGCTACTGCTGTTACTATTTCTACTACTGCTTCTAGACGGTGGTGATGAATAGCCAAGGGCTTCCTTTCGTTTCTCTTTCGGTGTGTTGCACCCCCCCCCATGCCTTTCGCTTTGAATGATACAACTTTTGCATTGTTTGTGGGCATAAATTTTGAATTTTCACTTTTTTTTGCGAATTTGATTTATTTGTAGCAAAAGATGTGAACTGTGAGCTCAACGATGGATACTGGCCTTGATGATGGCTGCTACTGCTGTTACTATTTCTACTACTGCTTCTAGACGGTGGGTGAGGAATAAGCAGCCAAGGGCTTCCTTTCGTTCTCTCTTCGGTGTGTTGCAATGCCTTTCGCTTTGAATGATACAACTTTGCATTGTTTGTGGGCATAAATTTGAATTTTCACTTTTTTTTGCGAATTTGATTTATTTGTAGCAAAAGAGTGGAAACTGAGTCAAAACGATGGATACTGGCCTTGATGATGGCTGCTATGCTGTTACTATTTCTACTACTGCTCCTAGACGGTGTGATGAATAGCCAAGGGCTTTCTTTCGTTTCTCTTCATAGTGTGTTTGCAATTGCCTTTCGCTTTGAATGATACAACTTTTCGTTGTTTGTGGGCATAAATTTTGAATTTTCACTTTTTTGCGGAATTTTGATTTATTTGTAGCAGGAGAGTGAACTGAGTCAAACGATGGATACTGGCCTTGATTGAGGATGCTGCTACTGCTGTTACTATTTCTACTACTGCTTCTATGACGGTGGTGATGAATAGCCAAGGGGGCTTCCTTTCGTTTCTCTTCAGTGGTTGCAATGCCTTTCGCTTGAATGATACAAACTTTTTGTTGTTTGTGGGCATAAATTTTGAATTTTCACTTTTTTGCGAATTTGATTTATTTGGTAGCAGGAGAGTGAAAATGAGTCAAAACGATGGATACTGGCCTTGATGAGGGCTGCTACTGCTGTTACTATTTTCTACTACTGCTTCTAGACGGTGGTGATGAATAGCCAAGGGCTTCCTTTCGTTTTCTCTTCAGTGTTTGTTGCAATGCCTTTTCGCTTTGAATGATACAACTTTTCGTTGTTTTGTGGGCATAAATTTTGAATTTCACTTTTTTGCGAATTTGATTTATTTGTAGCAGGAGAGTGAACTGAGTCAAACGATGGATACTGGCCTTAAAATTAAATAAAAATAAAAGTTTTTCTTCAACTGAAAGTAAGAAGCAGCATTTTTTTAAAACTTAAGCAGGAACAGAAAATATTACGTATATGAGATAGGTGTTGACTCTCCTCAATAGCTCGCTCTTACGCTACAGTTCTTTTTTAACTGTTTAACAAGAGGTTATTATTCTAAATTAACAGGTGGCCTTTGTGATTCAGGGGAGTCATTCTTAAATAACTGGAATAAAAAAAAACCTTAGGTTATTATAAGGTTAGTTATTAGTCTAAAAAAAGTAAAATTATTATGCTAATTTCATTTTAATTAGTCATGTATGGTGAGCCAAATTCAAAACCTGCATTAATTAAAAAACTTTCAGAAATTTAAATAAAAAAACAATTTTTTTTTTTTAACTGGAAGTAAGAAAGGGCGACATTAAAACTTAAAAACAAACAGAAAATTATTCCAGTATATGAAAGGGGCTGTCTCCTCCTTAACACCCGCTCTTTACGCTGAAGTTTGAATCTTTCTCACGCTCTACTTTTTTAAAAACAATACAAAACTTTAGCGTAAAGAGCAGGGCGTTGAGGAGGGGACAGCCCCTTTCATATACGGAACAATTTCTGTTCGTTTTGAGTTTTAATGTCACTTCTTACTTTCAGTTAAAAAAAAAAACTTGTTTTTTTTTTTTATAATATAAAAACGGTGAACTAATTTTGGCCGAACTTTGCAGGGGCCACTTAAGTAAGAAAAAAATGATAATTCTAAGTAGGAGAATTGTTTATTTAAGCAAGAAAATGATACTTTTACCGTTGGGAAAAACGGGCAGTAGCCATACTCTTGTTTGTAGTGAAGACACTGTTCATTAGAAGTACATAACCACCAATTCTTTCGGACAGAATGGGGGAAAAGAAAACTTTGGGAATTTTTTTTTTAATTAATCTTTGTTCGTTTTTTTATTGCAAAAAGTTTCAAGTTTTTAAAAAAACTCCTTACTCCAAAACAAGATTTTTTCTTTTCAAAGCATCAAACTTTCATCAAAGTATCAAAACTAGTATCAAAGTAACACAATATCGAAAGTTACCAAAGTATCAAAGTAAAGAAAGTATCAAAGTAACAATAATTTTTATTTTATTTTATACAATAATAATTTTATAATCAAAGTAATATAAAACGTAACTCAGAGCCATTTACCCGGGCTGCGGGAGGTTGTCAATCCGGAAGCATTTGGCCTTAATGCTTCTGGGGTTGATCCCCTCCGCTAGAATAACTAATTCTAGTTATTTGGCCTTTGACTGTTTTAAATAAAGTGGCTGTCTCCAAATTTTGACGGATGCCCATAGTAGTTGGAAAATTTTTGAACTATTTTGAAACAAAATGGCTATTTAAAATTTTTGATTAAGATGCGTTTTGGAGGAAAAAAAAAAAGGACAAGGGGGGGGGGGCTTATTACTTTTTGATCACTTTTGATTCTTCAGAACTTACAAACTTACATAAGTTAAAGTTCTTGTTCGGGTGCTATGGAGGATTTCTCAACCCCTAAATTTATAGGCCATTTTTGGATTTTGGACTATTTTGAACAAAATGGCTATCTCCAAATTACTATAGGATGTATTAGGGGAAAAAGGTGTGTGTGTGTGTGGGGGGGGGGAGATACCCTCCGATCACTTTTGATGACTCTTAAAGAGGTAACTAGAAACTTTGAATTTCCAATCAAAAAGAGCCATCTCTGAAGTTTATACGACCACCCCTTACATGTAACCTTATATGCCCTCGGGGCATAGCATACAACATTTTCCCCCGGGCTCTGGGAGGATGTGGTTGACCCCGGAGTTTTTTATCATTTGATCTTTAAACTATTTTTAAACAAAATAGCTATCTTACAATTTTTGATTGGATGCATTTGGGGAAAAAGGGCCTTGGAGGGGGGGCTAGTTGCCCTCCGATCATTTTAGACTCTTGAAAAGGGGCCCTAGGAATTATGATTTACTGTCGAATAGTCCCCCTCCACGAAAGTTTATACGACCATCCCTTCCATAAAAACCTATATGCCCCCAGGGCACATTGCACAACACTTGTTCCCCAGATTCTGGGGGAGAGGCTGTTTTATCGCCTGGGAGTTTTTGTTATATTATATTTGGTCTATTTTGAACAAAATGGCTATTATAAAAAATTCGATTGGACGCATTTGGGGAAAAGAAGGTTGGGAGGGAGGGGAGCTAGTCGCCATCGGATCACTTTTGACTCTTAAAAGGTGAATTGGGAACTTTCAATATCTAATAATTTTAGCCCCCCCCCCCAAAAAAAAAGCTTATAAGACCAACCTCTTCCGTAAAACCTTATCCTCTAGCTCGGGGGGGGGGGGGGGGTAAATTGACAACGAAGTTTTTATTATCTTAAATTATCGTTGGACTATTTCAAAGAAGCTGGGTATCTCAAAATTTTCATTTGATACATTTGGGGAAAAAGAGAGTGTTTGTGTCAGGGGAGGGGGGTTAAATGCCTCCCTTAACTTTTGACTCAAAAAAGGTGGTAACTAGAACTTTCAATTTCCAATCAAATGAGCCACCTTCGCAATTTATAAGGTGACCACCCCTTACATAAGAAAACTTTATACGCTTTCCCGGCATAATACTTCAAACATTTGCCACCGGGCTCTGGGGGGTTGTGTCGGACAAACGGAGTTTCGTTATCTGATGTTTGAACCATTTAAAAAAAAATGGCTATCTCAAAATTTGTATCGGAAGGATTGGGAGAATAGTTGGGCTCGAATCTCTTTTGACTCTTAAATAGTGAACTGGAAACTTCCAATTTCTATTCAAAAATGAGCCAACTCGAAGTTTATGCGGACCATCCCTTACATAAAAACCTTATACGGCTCTAGGCATAACTTAAAAAACTTACCCCTGGGCTCTGGGAGGTTGTGTCAACCCCGGAGTTTTTGAGTTTTTTTGTTATTCAGATGTTGAACTATTTTTCAATAGGGCATAAACTTAAAACGACTTTTACCCCTGGGCTCTGGGAAAAGTTGTGTCAACCCCGGAGTTTTTGAGATACGGATGCTGAACTATTTTAACAAAATATATCTATCTCAAAATTTTTATCAGATGGGTTTCGGTAAAAAAAAAAAGGGCGTGAAAGGGGGTTAGTTTGCTCTTCGGATCTCTTTTGAATCTTAAAAAGTGCAACTACAAATTTCACTTTCAATCAAATGAGACCCCCTCTGAAGTTTATACGAGCATATCCTTCATAAGAAACCATATATGCCCCTTATGGACATAACTTACAAACGCCACAACCCAGGTTGGGTTGTGTTCAACACCGGAGTTTTTGTTATCTGACCTTTGAACTATTTAAAAAATTTTTGCTATCTCAAAATTTGTATCAGATGGGTTTTGGGGGAAAAAAAAGGAATTGGGGAACTAGTTGCCCTCCGACCTCTTTTGACTCTTAAAAAGTGAACTAGAACTTTCAATTACCATTCAAAAGTGAGCCCTCTCTAAAGTGTACACGAGCATCTCTTCCATAAGGGCCATATTTACTCCCAGGAAATAACCTACAACGCCCCAGACCCTGGGGAATTGGTGTTGACCCCGGAGTTTCTCGTTATATGCTCTTTGAAACTATTTTAACAAAAATAGGTATCTCAAAACGTTTTATCAGAAGGGTTTGAGGGAAAAGGGGCGTGTTTGCCATCGGATCTTTTTTTACTCTTAAAGAGTGAAAAAAACTTTCCAATTTCCAATCAAATGAGCCCTCTCTGAAGTTTATACGAAGCATCCTTTCCATAAGAACCATATATACCCCAGAGATATCTTACAAATACGCCTACCCCCGGGCCTTGTGGGTGTGTGTCGACACCAGAGTTTTGTTATCTGACCTTGATATATTTTTAAAGAAAATGGTTGTCTCAAAACATTTATCGGATGAATTTCAGGAGAAGGCGCGTGGGGGGAGGAGGCTAGTATGCCTTCCTATCTCTTTTGACTATTAAAAACTGAGCTAGGCATGAATTACAATGCCTGCCCCCGGACGCTGGGGGGCTATATCGTCACCGGAGTTTTTGTTATCTGACGTTTGAGCTATTTTTAAACAAAATGGTTATCTCAAAATATTTATCGGATGCATTTCAGGAAAAGCAGCGAGGAGGAGGGGGGCTAGTTGCCTTCCGATCTCTTTTGAAAATCTTGAAAAACTGACCTAGAACTTTCAATTTCCAATAAAATGAGCCCTCTATGATCTTTATACAAGCACCCCCGGTTCCCATAGCACCCATACCCTGCTCCCAGGGCAAAAGCCTACAATGTCTGCCCACGGGCCCTGGGGGATTGTGGAACAGCGGGAGTTTTCGTTACATGATCTTTGACCTATTTTTAGAAAACAGGCTATCTCAAAGATCTTATCGGATAGGTTTGAGGAAAATTAGAACGTGGAGGGGGGGGGGATTGTTATCCTCTGATCTCTTTTGACTCCTAAAAAGTAAACTGCAAGACTTTCATTCTCCAATGAAATGAGCCCTCTCCGCTGTGTTTACGAGCATCCCTTCCATGAGAACCATATATGCGCCCAGATAATAACTTACAAAAACGCCTGCCCCCGGGCCATTTGGGTTGCGTCGACACATGAGTTTTTCTTATCTGACCTTTGAACTATTTTAAAATCAAAATGGGGCTATCTTAGATTTTCGTCGGACGGATTTGGGGAAAAAAAAACGCGTGTGGAGGGGGGCTAGTTACCCTCGGGGCCTCTTTTGGGACTCTTAAAAAGGGATCTAGAACTTTCAATTTTTCCAATCAAAATGAGTCCTCTCTGAACTTTGTACGAGCATACTTTTTGCATAAGACCATACAAGCCCCAGGGACATAACTTACAAACGCCTGCCCCCGGGCCTGGGGGGTTGTGTCGACACCAAAGTTTTGTTACCTAATTTTTTGAACTATTTTAATATAAAATGACTATCATAAAACTTGTATCAGATGAGTTTTGGGGGGAAAACAGTGCATGGGGAATTAGGACTTTCAATTTCCAATCAAATGAGCCCTCTCTGAAACTTTATACAAGCATTCCTTCAATAAGGTTCTTATTGTAGGAATGACTTATGTTCTTATTGAAACATCATGCCCCCGGGTATAACTTAGAAAACGCCTACCCCGGACCCCGGGGGTTGTATCGGACACCGGAGTTCTTGTTATCTGACCTTGAAACTATTTTTAAACAAAAGGGCTATGTCAAAATTTTTATCGGATACATTTCGGAGGTGAGAAAAAAAGGGGTGTGGGGGCTAGTTGCCCTCCAATCTCTTTTGGACTCAAGGAAACTGAACTAGAACTTTCAATTTCCAATCAAATATTTTTTCAGCCCTCTCTGAAGTTTATTACAAGCACCTCTTCCATCAAGAACCATATATGCCCCCCAAGACATAACTTACAAACGCCTGCCCTCGGGCCCAAGGGGCTGTGTCGACCCCAGAGTTTTTGTTATATGACCTTTGACCTATTTTTAGGAAAACAGGCCATCTCAAATGATTTCTTATCAGATAGGTTTGGAAGGAAAATATAGGACGGGGGGGGGGGCTTGTTACCCTCTGAATTTCTTTTGACTCCCAAAAAGTAAAACTAAAACTTTCATTCTCCAATCAAATGAGCCCTCTCCGCTGTTTTACGAGCATCCTTCCATGAGAACCATATATGCGCCCAGATAATAACTTACAACGCCTGTCCCCGGGTCATTTGGGTTGCGTTCGACACAGGAGTTTTTTCTTATCTACCTTTGGAACTATTTTTAACAAAATGGCTATCTTGAATTTTCGTTTCGGACGGATTTGGGGAAAAAAAGGGTGTGGAGGGGGGCTAGTTACCCTCGGACCTCTTTTGACTCTTAAAAGGGATCTAGAACTTTCAATATTCCAATCAAATGAGTCCTCTCTGAACTTTGTACGAGCATACCTCTCATAAGACGCCATACAAGCCCCCAGGACATAACTTTACAACGCCTGCATCCGGGCCCTGGGGGGTTGTGTGTCGACACCAAATTTTTGTTATCTAATTTTTGAACTATTTTAAATAAAATGGCTATCATAAAATTTTGTATTTTCGGATGAGTTTTGGGAAAACAGTGCATCGGGAATTAAGAATTAGGACTTTCAATTTCCAATAAATGAGGGCCCTCTCTGAAAAATTTGTACAAGCATTCCTTCAATAAGAACCATACATGCCCCAGGGTAGAACTTAGGAACGCCTACCCCGGACCCGGGGGTTTGTATCGACACCGGAGTTTCTTGTTATCTGACCTTTGAACTATTTTTGAACAAAATGGCTATGTCAAAAATTTCTGTCGGATACATTTGGAGAGAAAAAGGGGCGTGGGGGGCTAGTTGCCCTCCAATCTCTTTTTGACTCTCAGAAACTGAAAACTAGAACTTTCAATTTCAATCAAATCAGCCCTCTCTGAAGTTTATACAAGCATCCCTCCAATAAGAACCAATATGATGCCCCCAAGACATAACTTACAACGCCTGCCCCGCGGGGCCCTGGGGGCTGTTTTTCTTTTTGTCGACCCCCCAGAGTTGTCGTTATATGACCTTGAACTAATTTTACAAAAATTGGCTATCTCAAATGACCTTATCGGATGGGTTTGAGGAAGGAAAAAGGGTGTGGGCGGGGGGGTCTAGTAGCCCTAAAATCTCTTTTTGACTCTTGAAAAGTGAACTATAACTTTCAATTTCCATTCAAATGAGGCCTCTTTGAAGTTTAATACGAGCATCCCCTTCAATAAGAACACCATATATGCCCCCAGGGCCATAATTTACAACGCCTGCCTCCCGCCCCTGAGGAGTTGTGTCGACCCAAGAGTTTTCGTTAATATGTAAATGGTCTTTGAGCTATTATTTTAAAAAATATGGAAAGCGTATCTCAAAAGTTCTTATAGGATGGGTTTGAGGGAGAAAAGGCGTGGAAGGGGGGGGGGCAATTGCCCTCCGATCTCTTTTGACTCTATCAAAAGTGAACTATAAACTTTCAATTTATAGACAAATGGGCCCTCTCACGAGTGAAGCTAATACTAAAATTAGTTCATAAGAACGTTCCCTACCCTCACCCCTCCCATCCCTTGCCCTTTAGATAAGAACTTCAGATATGCCCCCTCAAGGGCATAGCTTATCAACACCGCCCCAACCTGGGGAGTTTATGTCGGACCCACAGAGTTTTCATTATATGATCTTTGAACTATTTTTATAACAAAATATGGCTATCTCAAAGTTCTTATCGGATTGCAGGTTTGAGGAAGAAAAGGCGTGGAATATTCAGAGGACACCCGGGTTTCCTTCGGGAGGGTGGGGGGCAATTGCCCCCCGATCTCTTTTGACTCTTCAAAAGTGAACTATAACTTTCAATTTATAATCAAATGGGCCTCTCTGAAGCTTATACGAGCATCCCTTCCATAAGAACCATATTTTGCCCCCAGAGCATAACTTACAACTATAACTTTCAATTTCCATTCAAATTGAGGCCCTCCCTGGAGTTTATACGGGAGCATCCCCTTCATAAAAAACCATATATACCCCCAGGGCATAACTTACAATGCATGCCCCCAAACCCTGGGGAGTTGTGTCGACCCCAAGAGTTTTCGTTATATGATCTTTGAACTATTTTTTAAAAAATATGGCTATCTCAAAGTTGTTATCGGATGAGTTTGAGGAAGAAAAGGCGTGGAAGGGGGGGGGGGGCAATTGCCCCCGATCTCTTTTGACTCTTCAAAAAGTGAACTATAACTTTCAATTTATAATCAAATGAGCCCGTTCTCTGAAGGCTTATACGAGCACCCCTTCCATAAGAACCATATTTGCCCCCAGGGAATAGCTTACAACACCTCCCCCGGGCCCTGGGGGGTTGTGTCGACATCGGAAATTTTGGCATATGATTTTGAACTATTTTTAACAAAAATGGCAACCTAAAGGTTCTTATCGGATGGGTTTGAGGAAAAAACAGGGCGTGGAGAGGGGGAGGGCTAGTTGCCCTCCGGGGGAGGGTTGTCTGAAGTTTATACGAGTATTCTTTCATAAGAACGGTATATGCCCCCAGGGCATAACTTACAACGTCTGCCCCCGGGCCCTGGGTGGTTGTGTCGACACCTGAGTCTTTGTTATCTGACCTTTGAACTATTTTTAACAAGATGGCACTCTCAAAATTTTTATCGGATACAATTGTAGAAAAAGCGGCGTGGGGGCTACTTGCCCTCCAATCTCTTTTGACTCTCAAAACTGAACTAGAAACTATTATTTTCCAAGCAAATGACCCCTCTTTGAAGTTTATACAAGCATCCCTTTCATGAGAAACCATATATTCCCTCAGGGCATAACTTACAAACGCCTGCCTCCGGGCCCTGGGAGGAGGCTGTGTTGACCTCAGAGTTTTTCAGAGTTTTGACCCCTGTCAGGAGACACATGGTTTCCAGCGGTGGCTACATCTTTGCTTGTAGCATTCAGGCTCATTAGAACTGACATTAATACGGATAAATTACTTGTGAAAGATGATAATTTTCTTGCAAAAAAACAATTCCAACGCAGTCCCTCTTCCATTTATATTGTAAAGACGAATTTACAATGGAATTTGCTAATACCAAGATTTAGCTATCGCTAATTTGAGCCAAAAAACAATTAGATTTTTTAGAGAGTTCTGATTGGCTGAAAGATCCCATGAAAAATTCTGATTGGTTTTAATTAGCGCTAGCTAATCTTGGTATAGTAAAATATCGTTGTGAATGGTTCTAAATCCAAAGACGACTTCTGGTATTAAGATCCCCATCTAATATTAATGCAGACATATTCCTGCCTTTCTGAGTCGCACATTATGAAGGGAATTTGTACGATGGAAGAAAATAAGTTAGACACAACAACTTTAAAAAGTGTTTTTGATACGAGTGTAGAATATACTTTTCATCTGTCGAGTTTTCGTAACACAAATCAGTGTGTCTGGATACTTGGTCGTTTTTATTTCCCTGCTAGAGGTACCAAACTTTTTTGCAGTGTAATACCGTGCACCATGTCTCTGCCTCGTCTTCGAGAAAAGATTAATTTTCCAAGATAAAACTTTTGTGTCGCAATGAGAGGGGAGATTTCACCCTCTCAGCATACATACTGCACGTTTAACTTTCATTCCGAACACTAACCTACATGAACAAGAAATCCTTTTTCGCTGAGATTTTTTTTTATTGGCAGAGGGTCAGTGGGGCTATACCCCTCCCTAACGCTCAAATTTTAAATAAAAACGAATATATCAAATTAAGAATATCCCCTCCCCCCATTTTCAATCATAATTGTGGCAGCAGCGATTATTATCATAGGGCAGCGCAGTAGCGCTGCCTAAGTAAAAGAACGATGTTGGCACAATGTATTATGTTTTTTTTTTCTAGACCATGGGGACATTCCGTATCGAAGAAGTTGTAGAAACTTCGAAAAGGGCTCATTCGATTGGAAATTGGAATGGCTAGTGCCCTTTTTAATAGTCGAAAGTGATTAGAAGGCAACTAACACCCATTCCACGCCCACCATCCCCCAAACACACATCCAATCAAAATTTTGAGATAGCCATTTTGTTCACGTGGTTGATTTCCAGATACAAATTATATTTTTGAGAAGACACCCCCCCCCCCCCACTGCCCTAGGGGCAATAGTTATAAGTTATGCCCTGGGGGCATATAAGGTTTGCCCCCAGGGGGACATATAGCGCCGGGGACATATAGCGTTTTTATAGAAAGTGTGAGGGTGGTCATATGAACTTTGGAGGTGGTTCATTGGATTGGTAATCAGACGCTCTAGTACTCTTTTTAAGAGTCAAAGTGATCAGAGGACAGCTACCCCCTCCACTCTACACACACGTCGTACTGTCCCGAAATGCGTCTAATAGAAATTTTCAGATAGCCATTCTATTCAAAATGGTCTAAATATCATATAACAAGGCTTTTTGGGTTTGAAACAAACCCAAGAGATTAGGGGCAAGGGTTGTAAGTTCTGCCCAGAGGGTATTTAAGGTTCTTATGGAATGGATGGTTGTTTACTCCAGAAGAGGCTCAGTCTTTCTCCCTGAAAAAAGACTATGTCAATATAAAACGAACAGAAATTAATCAAAAAAAACTTGTTGCACAAAATAAGTTTTTCAAAAAAGTAAAGAACTCCATTAAACACAAAAAATGGAAAAAAAAAAAATAAAATTTAAATAATCTGCCAAGCATACAAACTACCACAAATCAGTATCAATAAATAAATGAAACCCAATACAAACAGAAATTAAAGGCTAATTCAAGCTCAAAACGAGCAGAAATTGATCTGAGTAGGGTTCCATACCCTATGCTTTCTAAAAGCTAGAATATAATTTGCACTTTACTGAAATAAATTCTTTAAATTTTTCCACTTTTATAGCTTCAAGAAAACAAAAATTAATTAAGATTTTAAGGAATAGATATCAGCATATGTATATTAAACTGACAATGCACATATTTTCAGTAAATTCATTTGAATTTTTTCAGTAAAGTACAAATTATATTCTGGCTTTTAAAAAGCATAGGGTTTAAAAAACCCAACTCGGATTAATTTCTGCTAGTTATGAATTTGACTTATTTTTAATTTCTGTTAGTTTTGGGTAGCATTTATTTGTTGATACTGATGTGGTAGTTGTATGCTTGGGTAGATTATCTGATTTTTATTTTTTTTTCCATTTTTGGTTTAATGGAGTTTCTTTACTTTTTTTGGAAAAACCTATTTTGTGCAAAAAGTTTTTTTTTTATTAATATTTGAAAAGAGCATTGAAGGAGGAATCAAATGGAGCATTGCCTTCTGATTTCTGATTTTTTCTGTCTTACAATATAAGTTTTGTCTGCAACACATGACATCTGCTTTAACTGCCTCAAACATTTTTTTCATAATTCTAGTAAATTTCTGAAAAATTAATATAATTCTTTATACAGCTCTTGTGAAGAAAACTTCCAGGAAGAAAAGATAAACTCATCTTTTGGAATTTTCCTGAATTTGTCAGATTTGAAAACACATACAAGAGAAGTTAATATTTCGATATGGCATTTTAAACTGAAAAATTTTTGGTAGTTTTTATGAAAAATTGTTTGCAGATTCGACAACCTCTTTCGGCTCCTAGGCCTTCTAGAACATATCAAATTCCTTCTGTTAGTTCTTAAAGGTTAAATTTTCACTTACATATCAATTACCGTAAATTTAAAATAAGTTGAATGATAAATTTCCAATTGGGTTATCTCAGCAGTCTCAGCAGAAGTTAAGGGGGGAAATATTAAAGATTTTTTTTTATTCTTGATAGGTGATGATAGAACATGAGAATGAGAGATTCTAGAATTGAGAGATGCTACTTCTATTTTATGGCGTAACCAAGTTCAGACTGCCTGCCGCACCCCACTTACCCCCCTTTTTTATCAACCAGGTTTTCTTTCGTTGTCATCATTACTATAAATAATAATTAATTTTGTCAGTAGTCTATATCTACCTCCACGAGCTCTGGTCTTCAATGTGTGTGAATATTTTTTTTGTTGTGTTAAGTTGTTAAAAAAAAGAAGAAGTTGAAATAGTTGACAGCTGTTTTACTTTTGAATTCGTCAGTAGACTTTTGACATTTTCTGGATCTCATTTGAAGCCTTTCGAGGGAATACTTTCCCCTCTACTTTCCTCTCTAAGGGAATAATTTTGTCATTTTGTGTTATTGACGAAGCAAGTAGCACAATATGGGTAGCTGGTGAAAGGCTTGTCACGCATATCAATAGGGGAGGTCCAAGGCGAAAAAGAGCAAACCTGAGTTGATGTGCAATATTTTTGGCATATGGGCATAAAATGACATTCAGATACATTGTTTTGGTTTGGAAAATTAGATAAATTTAGGTAAATTAGGTAAATTGCATCCACTGCAAATTTATTAATACTTAAATGAATACACCGCAATTCAGTCTGCACAAACCACAGGAAAATACAGATACTACGTATATACCAATCGATTCACAACTACCAGAAGTTACGTGAAAAGATAATACATAAATCAATACACCGCAAATCAATCTGCACAAACTACCACAGAAAATACTACCGTATATACCAATCGATTCAAAACCAGAAGTTACCTGAGAAGACATCTTTACTCAAAATAGGGACAGGGTAAAGTAGCTTTGTTTTGGGTATAGAGAAAAGTCCATTTGCTTGAGAATCTGGCCAAGCTTTCTCAAAAACCAACCCTACATGAAAGAATTATTTGCCCTTTTCAAAGCACGGTAAGACCCAGCTTTCACGCAAAATTTTTTTGAGCTGTAATTATAATCCAATAAAGGTCGAATTAACTCCAGAAACCCTTAAAAAATTCAACTCAAACCCTCAATCTGTTCCTATAATAATATAGATACGCGATTCAGACAACCTGGGTACACATAGTTTCTGTCATTCTAAACCCTACTTCGAATCGGTAATAGATCGGTAATAGAATCGGTAATAGATTCTGATAAC